>PVJS01032429.1:0-22779 GCA_004027185.1 Glis glis | reverse complement strand
GATTACCAATGGATACAGAGCACTGGGGTGGGAGTATACCATAGGGTATAGACGTGCTGCACATCTATTATTACTCTGCCAAGTGATACTTGATTTGAAACTCAATATTATTATATAATTACTATAATCTTGCTAATACCCGGGTGTTGTGGCGCACGCTTGTAATCCCAGTACTTTGGGAGGCGGAGACCGGAGGATCCGGGTTCGCGGACAGCCTCAGCTCTTTCTCTATCTCTCTCTCTCTCTCTCTCTCTCCCTCTCCCCCTCTCTCTCTCTCCTTAGTGAGGCCCTCCACAACTTCATGAGACCCGGTTTCAAAATAAAGTATAAAAAATAGGGCCAGAGGCATAGCGCAGAGGTAGAACGCCCCTGCATTCAATCCCCGGTACTGCAAAAAAAAAAAAAGAAAATTACACAAACATGTCCTTTGGGCTGATAGGTGTTGTTATTGTACTGGAGATTGAACCCAGGGGCATTCTACATCTGAGCTACACCCCCATACCTATTTTATTTTTTATTTGGAAACAGGGTCTCACTAAGTTGTAGAGGGCCTCACTATATTGCTGAGGCTGGCCTCAAACCTGCAATCCTCCTGTATCATCCTCCCAAGTACTGGGGTTACAGGTATGCGCCATACCTCCTTTATACCTTAAATCATCTCTAGAATACTTATACCTACTGCAATGTAAATGCCGTGTAAATAGTTACTGTGCTGTGTTGTTTATGGGGAAACGACAAGGAAAAGCAGCCAGCACATGTGTCTGCATTGTGTTGCAGACACTTCTCTTTTTTTTTTTTCAAATAGTTTCGATCCCTGGTTGGTTGAATCAGCAGATGTGGACTCCACGGGTGTGGAGGGCTGACCGTACAAACATGTGCTTGGCATTGTTACCTCCCTCTGCCTGTTAGCATAGGCCAGTGCAAAGTAGACACCCACTACTCAAATTTTTGGAAAGGGAATGGGAATTAGATGTTGCCTAAAACCCAAGGGCTTCATTTCTCTTTTCTTTACGAAACAACATAAAATACATTGAGTGCCTTTGGAACTGATATAAGACTGACATATGGTTTCAACCCACAGCTTCATCCAGCTTTTGCACACCTGCCTCTGTTGGTCCCTAGAAATGGTTGTGCCGCCATGGCAGAACCTTACCAGGACGCATGTGAGCAAATCCCCAGGAGCACAGGCTGGGGGCTTCTGTGGCGCCTCACATTTGAAACTGCGGCCAGTTCAGGTTTAGCCACTTCCTCCTTTTGTCCTGCAGATGGGTAGCAACTCACTTCTATTTGCTGAATGTATAAATAGACCTAGAGATTTGTGAGTGGCAGTCTACTTCTAGAAAGTGGAAAGAGCAGAAGTGAAATAAGGAAGTGGGTTTTAAGTTTGTATGTTTCATTCTGAGTTTGGAGATGATTCCAGCCCACGAGTCCAATTCTTATTAGAAAACTCCTTGCCGGCGTTTGGAAAGCGTGCAGCACCGTTCAGACAGCCAAAGCCTAATCACTTGAACGAGTGAGCATTTATTTAGTCAGATCTTGAAATGTATTTGCTCCCCTTTATTGCTAGAGCCTCGCGGAATTTTAGAAAGAGCCCAAGCCGGGCATGATGGCGCACGCTTGTAATCCCTGTACGTGGGAGGCTGAGACAGGACGATCGCAGGTTTGTAGCCAGCCGCAGCAACTTAGTGAGGCCCTCAGCAACTTATTGAGACCCTGTTTCAAAATAAAATAGGGCTGGGTTGTAGCTCAGAGGTAGAATGCCCCTGGGTTCAACCCCCCAGCACCAAAAAAAAAAAAAAAGTAAAAAGAAAATAAAAAGAAAGAGCCCAGGACAAGAAGTCACAAAACATGCATACCAACATCAATGACTCATTTAACCTCTGCCAGGCCCTTAACCTCTCTCCACTGGGGCTGCTTTATCTGGGCAAGGAGGAGGTAGACCAGATGGCCACTGTGATTCTGTATAATGGTCCCTCTGGATGAAGCAGGAAGTTACTCATAGGGACATCATTAAGAGGCTTGGTGACTCAGCCTCGGAGACAGGAGGAAGACAAGGCTCCCTGAAGTCCTGATCAAGAATCAGAGCCACTAGGCCTAACTTCCTCTTGAGCCTGTATTTCCACATCATCTTGAGCGCTTGCCCACCACTCCACAGGCTGTCCCAGTGCTCCGTAAACACTGGCTGCAGGAAAGTCCAGTGGAGCCCAGGCCCCTTCCTCTGCCCCAACCTGCAGCCACACACAGGATGTGGGAATCCGGCAGACCAGCTAATAGGAACCAGTACGCAGGCCCTGCTCATTAAGGATTTATAGTGCACCTCGTTGCACTCAGGCTCAAAGGCAGTATTTATTAGCCACTCTTGTTTGCTCGCCATGGATAAATGTTTCCCATCTTCTATTTTATACACACAGACACTAAAGCCCAGAATGGGAAACTGGAGGACCTGTGACTATACTGGGGATCACAGCATGGCTAGGTCAGAAACTAAGAACCCATGGCTGGGTGTGGTGGTGCACACTTGTAATTCCAGTACTTGGAGGCTGAGACAGAAGGATTGCAGGTTCGCGACCAGCCTCAGCAACTTAGTGAGGCCCTCCACAATTTAGTAAGACCCTGTTTCAAAATAAAAAATAAAATAGGGCTGTGGGTGTAGCTCAGAGTTAGAATGCCCTGGGGTTCAATCCCCAGTACAACAGGAATAAAGGAAGGAAGAAAAGAAGTAAGAAAGGAAGGGAGGGAGGGAAGGAGGGAGAGAGGGAGGGAGGGAGGGAAAAAGAAAGAAACTAAGAACCCAAAACTAAGACCAGACAGGGTCCCGATGATGGTGACATGGTGACAGATACCGTCTCAGTGAAACCACTTCCTGAAGGTTCTCTAAGTGTTTCTTTTCCATACAAGTCCAGGTCATTCCTGCTGTTGCTAATCATGATTATTGTTGATTCTTAGTCCTTGATTGAATGCTACAGAATATGAAGGCAATTGCTGTGTAAGAAACACGAGGAGACCAGGTCTCCAAGAAAAGAAAGTCATACTTGTTATCATTTATGGCATAAAGGGAAAGAAAGCCATTGTGTAGGACTGAAAAGATTTGGTTTTATACTTCCTACGTACCATCAGATTGTTGCTCATTTGTGAAAATCGTTCCACTTGTAAAGTTAACCACCCATTAGTGAGTAAGAGCTGTTCCCACTAATTGGGGGACTCCTGGGGAAAGCAGCGTAGTTAACGGCTGGAGTAATGGACCAGGTGCCCTTGACTTCTATTTCTGGTTCCTTTGCTTACTTGCTGTGTGGCCCTGGGCAGTTTCCTCTCATTTCTCTGGGCCTCCTTTTCTCCAGGAAACTTTCCCACTCCCTCTTCTTGAGGGATGCTGAATGATCAAAGAAATGATGTTTGCAGAGCTTTTTAAAGATGCCTAGATGAAGTGCATTAGAAAAGCCTTGATTTACTAAGGTATTAATTAATAAATCCTTCACTTATTGATAGAACTACATGCTTGAGCTTTTAATTAGTTCCTTGGGCATAATTGGCTGTAAGAGTTACACATAATCCTACGGGAACTATCTCGGTCATTAGAATGGTGGTTCTGAGTGTCGCCTGATGCCTCTTTCTGTGGAGTTGCAAAGCGCAGTGACGTCTTTATGCGGTGGCTGGGATGTGGTGGCTGCCCCGATAGCCTTGCACAGATAGTGAGGGGCCGCCCTGAAACCAGTGCGGCTAGAGCACACCTTCCCCTGTTTGCAAGAGGGACGCAGGGGCAGGCATCTTTTGTTTATTTGCTTATTGTTTTTGCTCTGCAGCCTCAGAATCTGGTGTTGAGGGGCCAGGGGCTCTAATCTGTGGGGCACATGGGTGCATGAGCAGATGCACCTCGGACCCCAGGAAGAGCACAGTGCTGTAGAGCAAGTAACACCTGGCCCTGGCAGCCAGTAGCAGCTGTTCCCATCCTCTATGCCCCTGCCCCCCTTGTGCCCAGTTCTCCAGCTCTGCCCTCTCCTAACTGAGGAAAAACAGATCCTCAGGCAGTGTAGGTCCTCTTCGCTACCTGGGACCCTTTTCCTGTCCCGGTGTGACAATCTGATTCTGAGAAACTACCCAACCATTCACCTCAACCACTCCCTCCCTTCCCAGTATTTCATTTGCAAAATAAAAAACAGTGCTGAAAGCAGACCCCAAGGGAAATCCATTGAGCTGCACCCTGTTACAAAAATTTCTACAGACAGCTCATCACGATAGAGACAGGCCTGGGAGTCAGAACTCCAGGGTTCACTGCCGAGGAGGCTGGCAGCCAGAGGCAGAGCCTTCCCAGGGGCAGCCATGGCCCCTGCAGGAGGCCCGCAGCAAGCCCAGCTGGTTTTGCTTGGGCGCATTGGCAGACACGCGGATCTCCACGCTCAACGGCATGAGGGACCACTTAAGCAACGTCTTGGTTGTGTTTTATTTTTCAAGGAGCAGGGAAGGAGGAGTTCCAGGGGACCAGCCCTCTGAGCAGTCTGCTCTGGGGTTATCAGTCAGGAGGGGCTTCAAGTGATAGTGGGGTTTTCTTATGCATGCTCATGCCAGGTATGGCTACCTTTCCTCCTCTTGTGGGGCCAGAGAGTCCAACCTCCCTAGGTCTGCCCGTCGCCTTACCCCTCACCGTGCTGCCTAGTCCAGGACAGAGCCTGCCAGCACCAAAGACCAGGACCAGCTACAGAATTGGCTGGTTTTAGTTGCAAGATGGAAATGCAGGCCACCCTGATGAAAATATATTACGAATTTCAAGATGGCAGCCGCAGAACATTCAACCAAGCACAGAGCCCTTCTGAGCAACACACCCATGAAGCCAGGGCCGCTTTGCCTGGCCGAGGAGGGTGCGAGAGGGGCCGAGGGACCGTCAGCATCCATCATCCACATCCCTTTCTTTAGAGGAAAGAGGAGAGGGAGATGAGGGTAGAAAAATAAATCTTTATACTTAACGATTTCTAGCACACAAATAATCTAATTGTTTTTAAACCACAAAGTCAGGCCTTGAGTTCGGAAATTTAAGAAAAGAATTCTTCTGGTTATTCTGGAGTTGATCTTTTTTATTTGCCAGGATTTGGGAGAAATAAGAACAGTGAGAGGTCACAGCAAGAGCTAAGTTTGTTCAGTGCTTACAATGTGACAATACTGTGCTAAGGATCTGCTGCTGCTAAGATCAACCTTGGAGGAGCCATTATTGCCATTTTACAGAAGGGAAAGTGAGGCTAAAGGAGGTGCTGCAGCTTGCCTAAGTCCAGCAGCTTGGAGTACAAGAGCCTGGATTCAAACAGATGCGGTCAGGATCCAGAGCCTTTGTTCCTGGTCATGGCACTCTGGGTACCACCTGCAGCTTATGAGAGCCTATTTGTTTTGGTGTTTCTGTGACCGTGAAGGTCAGGTGAAACGTCTATAAATACCTAATAACAGCAATCAGAGAAGAACTTTGTGTGTTTCCATTGAGGGATTCATAGTGGCAGAGCCTTCAATGGGACAACGCAGTGCTGTGCGTTGAGTATAATAAAGACCTGGCAAGACGTGATGCACATCTGTGATCCCAGTACTTGGGAAGTTGAGACAGGAGGATCACAGGTTTGAGGCAGGCCTCAGCAACCTAGCAAGACCCTGTTTCAAAATAAAAAATAAAAGAGGGTTGGGGGTATAGGTCAGACAAAGAACATCCCTAGGTTCAATCCCAGTACTTAAAAAAAAAAGACTTACCTAAGGCAGGGAAGACACAAAGCTGTCTGAGCCAAACAGCTTGATGATTTGCTTTCCTTGAAATGTCTCTCCATCCATTTGGAAATGACCCTTAAAGAGAAAGAGAAATACAGTTTCCTTGGATTTCAGAGTGAGGTGGACTCTGGACCAAGGACGAAAGAGGTAGTTCTGTATTAAGAGACAATAGATGAACTCATTGTTATTTATACAAACAAAATAATTTTTGGTAGGGAGTACTAGGGATTGAACCCAGAGGCATTGTACCTCTGAGCTATACCTGCATTTCCTTTTTTAATTTTGATATGAGGTCTTGCTAAGTTACTAAGGGTCTTGCTAAGTTGCTGAGGCTGGCCTCCAACCTGCAATCCTCCTGTCTTAGCCTCCCAAGTACTGGGATTACAGGTGTGTGCCACCACACCTGGCTAAAATAATCTTAAAATTCTGAGAGCAGACTGTGAAGATAAAAGGATGCAGTCATTCTAGAAACCAGGTTTTACTCCAGCCCAGTTTTACTCGGGCGGCGAATGCATCAGCTAAGCATTGACTAATGACATCCAGGACCTGGGAAAACAGCGCTGATCTGACACAGGGAAATGACCCTCAGATCTTGTAGGTAGAGAAAACAGGAGCAAGGCAGAGAGGGCCAGGGGCCTCCAATCAGAGGACCGCAGGTCTCAGAGGAGACCCCAAAAAGCATATGTCCCAACTCAGCGGCAGAGAAAGGGGGATCCCAGGGGAGAATCAGCCATTCCAAGCAGGAAAGACAAGAACAGGATTCCTGCCCTGCCCTTTCAGCAAAATTAAGCCACTTTCCACGTACATGGGATGCGACACCCACCCATATAAACGCAAAGGCTGAGCACACGACTTGTCACATCCCCCCTCAGAGGGTTTAGCAACTTTCGTTTCCACCCAGTGAAGGAACCCCATTCCTAAACACCGCAGCGGCCTTCCTAGCTGACGGGCTCGCTGGCCCTTCGCTGCTGGCGGGGCTCGGGCGGCCGCGTCCTTGCAGCCACAGAACTCTCGCTTTCCTTTGTGCGGCAGAAAGAACGGGCACGACAGGCTGGCTTTGTGATCTGGAGTGGCTGCCCCCGACGAGGTCCCGGCAGCCTCCGCCCTTCCCGACTGCGTGGGGGCTCCTGCACACTCGCGGGCAGGAAGTGCAGTCCCGATGGGAGGCTGGGAATTGAACGCCGTCCCATTTCAGCACTTGAGGGGAGGAAGCGCAGACTTGCTCTCCGCGCTCCTCCTCCTCCTCCCCCTCCTCCCTGCGCGCTCCCTCCCCTCCCCCTCCCCGGCCTTGGAGGGAAAAGTCTGCGGAGCCGGGAGCTGTCTTGGAGAATCCAACAAAGGCTAAGCGAATGGGAACGACTTGAGAAGAACTTGTTTTGTTCCCCTTGAAGAACCTGCAGGGAAATCCACACCCACGTTGCCTGGACCGGAGGGACCGCTGTGTGTGTGTGTGTGTGTGTGTGTGTGTGTGTGTGTGTGTGTGTGTGTTCGCACTAGGAGGAGGTGGCGCCGCCAACAACTGCACGGTCTCAGCTTTGATAAGCAAACTGCCAGCTGTCCAGAAAGTTAAGCAGCAAAAAGAGGGACGCTCTCCTGACTTTAAACCGCATTGTTTTCTGCCCAGATATTCCAATGGAGACAGCTGGAAAACCTGTATTTCAGAGAAAAGAAGTTTTCCGTGGAAGTTCATGACCCCCGCAGGTAAGCTTGGACAGCCGTCTTCTTTCGGGAGGACATGGCATGTTATTAATATTTGGGGGGCTGTCATGGTTCATGTGCAGTTTGAGGGGCTGGGGAAGAGGGTGGTGGATCATGGAGAACAGGGTTCACAATCACAGCAAAGCCCCGTTTTGTACTACATGTTGATAAATGTGGTGGGTTCCAGCGTGTGTGTGCCTGTGCGCACGCATGCATGTGTGCGTGTGCATGTGAAATTAGCGATTCCATGGCTGTCTCATCCAGCTACAGGTCACTTGCACGTGTGTGAGTGTGTGTGCGTGTGTGCATGTGTGCGCCCGCTTGCCTGTCCATCTTACATACCATGGTGCCGGAGGGAAGCTTTGCGGCACTTCATAGCAAACACTGAGTTAAGCTAGGCAGTGGCCCAAGTCCCTTCAAGGAAGCTTTTGCTACAAAAGAGGCAGAAGGCCTCCTTCTTAGACAATCAACACCGAAAGGAATCTGTCACCCAAGCAGTGGTGCTCCATTGTTTTATTCTGGAAGCTGTAATTTAGGATGGTAGCTTTGTGGGTGGATGTGAAAGAATTATAGTCATTTTTCCCTCCACCGCACGCTGCACCCCAGAGATCATCAGGGTAAAAACCCACGTTCTAAGTCAGATGCCAGACAATAGGGGCCCAGTTTGGAATGCAGCAAGCCCAGCGTGGAAGGGGTCCAGACAGCTCCTACACCCTGCTTTTCCTCTTGGTCTGCTGGCAGTCCTAAAGTTGTAGGCAGCCTATAAGCAGCTGCAGAATTCCCTAAAGCCAGGCCTGGCACCTAACAACAAATCACCTTTCATGGGTCTGAAAGCAGATCGACAAGAAGAAGGCAGACCTGGGAAGTCAGGAAAAAGATCAGACTCTCTAGAGAAGCCAAGATGGGTTTCAGGTGCTGCTGTCACCTCGCCCTGGGCTTGGGAAGAAGAGTTGGCACCAGCCCCACCTCACACATGGCTCCTGAGCTTACGAGACAAGCAGCTGTGCCTCCTGGTGCCCTCTGGACACTGAAATGTTGCCCCAGTGAGAAGGCTGGGGCTTGTGCAGTAGCCTGAGTTCCTGCAACCCATGATAACCCTGGGGGACCGATGCACTGCTTACCTCGCCATGTAATCTGCACAGAACAGCCTCTCGTGTGGGCGACACCTTATCCCTGCCCCACAGTTACCAAGGGACTAGCAGCTGGAGACTGTTCTAGAGCTTCTGGGTCTCTGCATTTGGGTGAGATGGTAGCAGCAGGTGCAAGGACAACGCGTCTAGCGTTTCTCAGGGTCCTGGGACAGGTTCCACGGTCCAATGTTCCTCCTCTGCAGAGCACACAGAAACCCCTCTACACAAGCAAGGAGGGAGGGATGATGCTAAAAAATACAATCCAGCCAAGAAGAAACTCACCAGTATTTTTCCGGGTTAACTGTATCGGGCCAGATTCTCAGCAGATGAGAGGAGGGAAAACATAAATGCAAAAGAGTGAAGTGGACTCTGCCACGGTGGCTCAGATGCAGAAAGGTGGTGCTTGGCAGAGGAAAAAATAAATAATAATGTTATAACCTAAGGGGCTGAGCATAGGGAATAGACAGATTCTCCATGCCTGTGCTCCGTTGAGAATTCTGCTAATTCAGAGACACCTTGGACAAATCCTTTAACCATGCCTGTGTGTATGCGTGTGCATGCATGTGTGTGTCTCTGCACCCATCATCCTGTTTAATGTAAGACTAAATTCCTCTCCCCTTCCCAAAGTCCAGAAATACAGGAAAGGGTCCACACCTCACAAATCTCCATTAGGTAGCCAGGCGTGGTGGCACACACTGTACTTGAGAGCCAAGCGTGGTAGCGCACACTTGTAATCCCAGTACTTGGGAGGCCGAGACAAGGAGGATCTCAGATTTGTGGCCAGCCTCAGCAATTTAGCGAGGCTCTCTGCAACTTAGTGAGACGGTGTTTCAAAATAAAAAATAAAATAGTGCTGGGGGTGTAGCCCAGAGGGTTCAATCCCCAGTACAAAAAAAATCACCATTAGGTGGTCTTTGAGCTTTGTAAACAAAAGGGACGGATCCCAGGTGTGTTGAGACGCATCTGTGGTGTGCTGGGGTGGACGCTGAAGACTGAGGCAGGGCCCTTCCTTAAATAACTTCTAGCAGAGTTGGGGATACAGGCAAAAATAATGACCCGACACCGGAGGAGCTTTGTGGTGTGCAGGCTCTATTCCACACACTTCACATCCTCACTGGGTCCTCACTGGGACCCAGGACATAGGTCCTACCTTCGTTCCTGTTCTGCATGTGGGAAGCTGAGGTACAGACCTGCTCGAGGTTATAAATAGCTAGTACATGATACAAGCCGGATTTGAACCCAGGAAGCCCGGGGCCAAAGCTCATTCCTTTTACTGCCACACTGTACACAAGGCAGGATATACCCGGTGCCAACTGTCACAGACCATAAACTCCGAATGATATGGACATATTCAGAGGCTTCCTGAGGAGGGGGGATCGGAGCTGAACCTCAAAGGGTAGCCAGGATTAAGACCCTGAGCTGGGCCATCAGGTGTCCAAAGATGTTAGATGGGTGTTCCTCAACTGAGATGAGGCGAAGGAGGAGGGTCTGGTGTGGACAGAAGGACATGGAAGAGCCTAAAGGGGGCCACTTGAGCTTGGAACATGACCATCTCCCTCAGGAAGAGTAACCCTGAGTCTGTCATGTTGTCCTAGAGATGGGCAGGGAGGCCCAGGGAGGCCAGGGGTAGAGGCCACACTGACTTCAACTGGAAAGGCCCCTTCCCAGATGCCCAGGGAGAGGGAGTTGCTTCAGTCAGCTGGCTCAGGGCAGAGCCAACGCCACCATCAGGCCTCTTACGCAGCCCGTCCTCTCCCTGGCCTGCCGGAGCACTTGGAGTAGAGGTGGCCCCCTGCCGCATGCTTATTTGGAGCAGAGAGGTTTCACCTAATTGACCTTACCTTGCCATGGTGTGCAGGGTCAGCTCCTCCCCCAAGCCAGGAAGGGAGTCAGAACCAAGTTCATAGGGTAGAAAGTGCCAGATACAATCACATAATGAAGATGTCATTGGTGAGACACTGCAGGGACAGGGACATCATCCAGGGCCCAGGTGCTTTTCGAGCGGATTGGGACACGTATGTCCTTTCCCCATGGGACACAGGACACGCACTGGACTTTGTCCTCCTACACAGCCTAACTTTGTGCTACTTGCCTTTGTTTCTGCCATTCTCTTGGTCTGGCAGACACTACTAAGATTTTGGCAAAATAGAGAAGTCAGTGGGGTGGGAAGGGCCCAGAAGGAGAGCTGAGTAGAGGAGGTGAATATGTAATGGAGCAGGAGAATTTGAGAGTATCTCGCAGATGTTCCCATGGAACCAGCCCCCAGAGCAGATGAGTCACTCAACTGGTCCTCACCCACCTGGCCCGACAAACAGAAGCAGCTCCTCCACAACTCACTACGTTTCAAAAATACACTTCAAGTTATTTTTCTTCTGTACTTCAGCTCTTCTTTTTTAATTTACTTCCAGGAGTCGCAGTTGTCAGAAAAGCCAGCCTGGGAGCTGAGGTCCCAGTTCCCCTTGAACCCCCAGGGAGCTGTGGGATCCCTCACTCTCGCTCTGCCTCTTTTCAGTTACGTTCAGCCGTGTGCTGCTTCACACTCGGACATTTTTTTTTTTCTCCCCTCTTAACTTTTGTTTGGCGCAAAGGGAGGAAAACCCTAGCTAGAGTCAGGTTTCTACGCACCAGACTTGAATTTCTCCTTAAACGTGGGCATGAAGAAGACCCTTGGTTAAATCTTTAAACTCCAGAGTAAGAAGATAGGAGCAGTTTCAAGTTTTCTTCAATGGAAAATTGGCCATGAAAAAAAAAATGCTACTATTCACAAGTCCTGGGACCTCGCTTTTCTTCCAAATTAGATATCTTAATCTTGAAAACACACATTTTTCTTCTGGCGTACAGGTCAGATGCCCCCAATGTCTGTCTGTCTGTCTGTCTGTCTGTCTGTCTCTCTCTCTCTCTCTCTCTCTCTCTCTCTCTCACACACACACACACACACACACACACAGGATATACATTCCAAACACATGTTCTCAGGTTTCATTTGTTCTCAGTTTTAATCTGTCTATCCTATAAAATATACTTCACTGAGAACACGACCGTGCAACTCTTTTTTCGCCAAATCCATGACTGTGTGAATTATGTTGAGATCAGTGTCACCTGTTTTCATTTTGAAAGTCTGATGGTGTCTCTCTCTTCCCTCCATGTCTGCTCCACGTAGGCTTATAAACCTCCCTTGGAGGTCGGGGCATTGTCTGGCTCCCTCCTCCCTGCCCTCCCTCTCCTGATTCTTTATGGCCTCCTGCTCTCTGAATATATTTGAAATTGATAAGCAGACCTTGTGAGGAGCGTGGAGTTAGCGTGATGGAGGCGGTCCTGTTTCCCTCAAGCTGTGGCCTGTGGTGATAAGGAAGGAACATCTTCACCATAGGCAGCCTGCCTGGCTAAGAAGGAGCATAGTGGAGGCTTTTCCTGTCTCTGAGGTTTGTCTTGGCCCAGTGCCAGGAGCTCAGTATCAGAAAGGACCATCCAGTGACCCAGAGTGGTCCGTCTTATTCCAGAAGAGACAGAGGCTGGCCCAATTCTGAACCCTGAAGAGTCAGTTTCCCTACATGCACGCATGGATGCGTGTGTGTGTGCGCATTCATATGCATGCACCTATGTGTGTGAGCCATTTGTCACCTTCCTGCCAGGGCTTTTAGGACCCGATGCCTTCTCACTAAAAGCTGTTGACTGATAAATGGCTTTTCTCCTCATAAACGAGATTGAAACTGGTGGTTCTCACTTCCCAGGGCTTCCGTGACCAGGAGGACGTTTGGGCACAGCGGCATCGCGGTGCACACGTGGTATGCGTGTCCAGCATTAATCAAGTCCATTTGGGCTATGGCTATCAGCCAGCACCAGTTCTATCTGGACAGGAAGCAGAGTAAGGTGAGTGACCGGCCTTTTGCCATGCCATGGGCCGGCCTGGGGCAGTGGTTTAGGGGTGGGGGTAGGATGGGTGGAGGAGGCACTGTGTCCTTGGCCCGAGACTGGCACGGGTAAGGACTTGCCTCTTAGGACTACAGGTGGGAGGAAGGAGACTAGTTCTTCAAAAGGGCACATTCTGGGCAACTTGGTCAAGAGCTCGGGCCCAGCCACTGGCGGAGCTGCTCAGGCACCTTCAGCAACCAGGGGGGTCCTTGGGAGGAATTCCCTGCGTGTTTTCGGACCTCAGGACTCCCCTAGGAACAAGCAGTCCGGCCCTTTTTGGTGTGTTTAAACAGTGGCATATTGTTTTCTTTATGAAAAAAAGTAAAACAAAAAAAAAAAAACATTCTCAACTAATAGACACCACCTAACTGTTTAGGGTAATTGCTGTGAAAAACCCTCCAGGCTTTTCCAACTGCCAACTCCATTTTTAAAAATGCAAAACTGGAAAAGTGAAAAAAAAAAGCAGCACCAACAATTCTGTTTCCCTAAGGTAGGCGCGGAGCCTCGGGCGTTGGTAAACAGTGATCCCTCCAGGGAGATCTCACCACCCCCGACCCAGACATAGGGCTGGTGGGTGGGAGAGTGACGTGGCCTTGGTTCACACACGGCTTCTATCAACACTCTGCCCCCTCTTCCTCCACCTGGTCTCCAGTCCTCCCCTCCCGCCGCCCCCCCAGCCACTCCCATTTGTTACCCTCAGCTGATGACCCTGCCAAGATGGGTCCTGCACTTTTCCTAGGATCCCGTGGCCTGGGGTGGTTGGAATACAGAGGAAGACCAGCTCGGCCCCTGGGAGTGTGGGTCCCATCTCCTGCTGAGCTCAGAGGAGGAGGAAGAGGAGGAGAAGGAGGAGGAGGAGGGAGGACCCTGATCATTGAATCAACACCTTATTTTTGCCTTATTTTCCTTCACTGTGAGGTTTCTGTTTCTCTGGAGGAGAGAGTGGGAGGCAAGAGAAAGATAGTAAGAGAGGAGAGCGGGAAGAAATGAAACCGCCCTTGCAGTCCTCGTTAATTGTCAACCAGGGCCTGTCCCACGCTTACGCTTACCTTCTCCTTTGTGAAACACTTCTCAGTCTTTTTCCTGGCCCCTGTTTGGGTCACTTTCTGGGGTGACTGAGTCCAGGTTTGGTATTTTGAGAGTTGGGAGTCATGAGAGTATGCCACAGTTCTCCAGGTGTTGACGGGCCTTGGCACAGGAATTTGAAGCTCAGTTAGATCAAAGGAAGCCGGGCCAAAGGGCTTTGACTCACACTACACATTGAGACGGTGGGCGGACGCCAGCGCTGAGCTCTTTGGAGGCAAGAGCTGGATGGAGGTCAACACCTTCGAACACTGATTTCATCCTCTGTGTTGTTCAGCAATAGGGTGGTGAGGAGTAGAGGGTTGGGCAATTCTCCTGAACCCCACTGCCAATTCCTCTTGAGGCCGGACCCCCCACACGCTGATACCACAATTTGGAAAGGGAAAAAATAAAGCCAAATGTGGTGGCGCACACTTGTAATCCCAGTACTTGGGAGGCTGAGACAGGCTCAGCAACCTAGAGAGACCCTGTTTCGACATAAAATAAAATCAGGCTGGGGGTGTAGTCCAGAGGTAGAATGCCCCTGGGTTCAATCCCCAGTACTGGAAAAGAAAGAAAAAGAAAGAAAAGAAAAAAGAAAAGAAAAAGAAGAAAAGAAGGGAGGCAGGGAGGGAGGGAGGAAGGAGAGAGAGAGAGAGAGAGAGAGAGAGAGAGAGAGAGAGAGAAAGAGAAGAAAGAAAGAGAGAGAAAGGAAGAAATGAAGGAAGAAGTTTCACCCAAAGGATCATGTGAGATCAGCTTTTGAAGTCTTCCTCCCCGGGCTGGTTTTCTGCATAGTCTCCTGGATATCTCAAGCAGCCCAATCTCAGGATTCTTCAGCCCCTTTCTCAAAGATTAGCCTACCCAGCATGTGGGAAGCCCTGCTCAGTAGGCTCGCAGGTTAGCTGCTGATCCAGCAAGTGGGCCTCAGACAGAAATGATCACAGATCACTTATCAACAAGAAGCATTTTTTAAACTAGCCGAGTGGCACATGCCTGTAAGACCAGTACATGGGAGGCTAAGACAGGAGGATTGCAAGTTCTAGGCTAGCCTCAGCAACTTTGTGAGACCCTGTTTCAAAATTAAAAAATAAAAAACGTCTGGGAAGGTAGCTCAATGGTAGAGCGCCTTGGGCTCAATCCCTAGTACCTCCACCACCACCACCAAAAAAAAAGTCATTCTTTAAGAGGCAAAACCACCGAATGCCCACAGCATTAGGAAGATCTCAACCATGCACCTCAGCAACCCTGGGGAATAGGAGGAAATACCCACACTCCCCAGAGGAATAGAATTTCCCCCAGAAAGTCTTGCACGCTCACAAATGCTCCAGAGCCCTTGAGCTTCTGGGATCCAGTTCCTCAACCCCAGAGATAGGTGGGGATCAAGTTCCCCTATTTGGAAGTTGTAGGGCTCTATTCTCCTGCTCCATGACCTTGGGCAGGTTGTCTCCTCACCTGTGCTTTGCTTTCCCCAATTAGAGGACAGAAAAGGAAATTCCTGACATAAATTAGTAATTGGTCAAAGGACACAATGTTTGCAAAATTGCTTTAGGAAATATGTGCTGTCTTCTATTAATGTCATTATTTATCTAACATACCCTGCCCAATGCTTGCATCAAGTTTAAATTCTCTCCAAGGTCCCCAAATTAAATCAGAAATGATGAAATTCCCCGTAGGAATTACAACACCTTTCGTTTCTGGAATGTCTTTCTTGATAGAAGTGACTTGATCCATCTCCGGTGGGCAGTGTGGCCTCTGAGTGAGAGATGGCTGACAGGCCTGGGAGAGAACGCTTCAAATATTTCTGGACAGCCAGTGTGGGCTGGCATCCTGGCATGCCTTCACACCCTACTGTATTGGGCCGTGCCAACCATTCCTCCCTCTGAAGTGCTTCAGCAAAGCCCAGGCCTCCCAAGTGATGTTTATCAACCCAGGGAGACAAGTGCGGTCTCGTGGTTTGAGTCAGCAAGGGGGGTGGCCAAGATATCTCATGCTCTTCCCCGACACTCGGTACTTTCTTCTTTCAGGCTCATTGTGCAAATCGTTTAAGAAAACCTCCCCGCTTCCCATTAGCTCCCCACACATGTGCAGAAAGGGACCCTTCCACTACCTAAGGCGGAGTGGAAGGAGGCTGTACTGCTTGGTTTCCTATTCAGTGGGAGAAGCTCCCCAGGCACTAATTACAATTAGTAACTTATCTCTGCTGACCCCAAATATCACAAATGTTGTTAGCAGGATCCCAGCAACCTCTGCAGCCTGCAGCCAAGGAATGCCTTGTGGACTTTGGAGGAAAATATTTGAAAGCTCAAATTGTTTGGATGAAACATCAGACACTTTCCCTCCGAACTCAGAATGGGGCCTTCTGGAGTTGACCCCCAGTGCAAACTTCTTTCTTCCTTCATCTTTTTTTCCCCCTTTTCTTAATCCAGTCTGCTTTTTAATTTTTTTAATTCCATCTAGAATCAAAAGCAGAGTAACACTATGGTAGGAAAAAGTCAACCTTCCTCACAGAATATCTGCGATAAAACTGAGTAACGTGTACAGGGGAAGACACTCAGAGAGCAAGAAGTTTGGAGGCTCTTTGGGGCTGGCCCAGAGCCTTGACTCTGCAAAGAGAGGGTCTCCCCACAGTGCTCATTTCCTCTTAGCACTCTCTCTTTACTGAGTCTGTTGAATCGTTGTGATAGCTCCATTCCAGAAAGTTCCTAAAGCTTCTAAAAATCTGGCCTCCCTCAGAAAGGGTAGCTGTTGTTCCCTTTTCCATATTTTGTTTTCTGCCTCTGAGACTGATGTGTGGCAGGAATGGAGGGGCTGATGAAGGGACAGGTTTTCCATGCAAGGAATGAGATCCTTAAAATACCAGGCGGAGCCATCAATCTAACCTCATTTAGCAAATGACTTCCAGGCCATAATTTATATCCTGTTCCTATTGCAATGGCCCTGGTATATATCATCTAATTTAGTCCTTATCCTAACTCTGTGACATGGGCTTTAAGATCTCCATGTTAAAAACAAGAATCTGAGGATCAGAGAGGTCAAGGGTCAAGGTCCACTAGCAATTCATTGAGAAGTGCAAGGATTCCAGTCCAGGTTTTTCTGGCTGCTGGGTGTGAGCCTTCACCACTCTGCTGCATTGGTCTAGGTCTTCTAAGTTAACAGTTGCATAACTGGATAAGCAAGCGTGGGCTCCTTTTCATTAAAACATGGGTCTTGGTAAAAGAGTAGTGCAGAAAGAAAGGAAGTAATGGATTGTGCTTGCTCTGCTTGCTTGGAGGATAAAGCACAACCAGATGGGTGCTGTTGATATGCTGGGTCAAAATCAAATAGAAGGCCTTTCCTGCTTGCTGCTGCCAGCCAAAATCCTGCAAGGGCTGGCAGCTGGGACTGCTTCGTGCACACGGGGGCCCTAAGCCTGCGGAAGTCGACCCGGTTCTGAATGCAAGGGGGAAAAGTTGAAGTTAGAAAGGAGACAAAAGTCGAGGGAAGACAGATGGGGGAGAGCGATGCAAGGAAGACAGTTCACACAAGGTGAACAAAACAAGCAAAGAGCCTCTGTGTTTCCTGCGGCCCCAGACGGTCCTCTTGCCAACAGGAGGACAGTACCCGGAGCCCGGAAGTCATTGTCATTCACCAGTGTGGACAACAACAAGAAGGCCAGAGGAAGGGCAAAGCCTCAGGGGCCCAGATAGCCTTCACTGGACAGACAGGATCCTTGGGCTGACACATGGCACAGACAGCTTTCCTGAAAACACTTACTTTTAGGGATGGAATTGTGAATACAAAACTCTTCAAATTATTCTCACTCGCTGTGTCTGTTAGCCAAATGGGGCTAATTCACATGTGGACTAAGTAGAATGGCATTGGAACTATAATATGAAGATGTTGGAACATACATTTAGGTATAAAAATGGAAGCAAAGTGTGTATCAGACATTTTCAGTGGGACCTGAGTATCTAAAAGAGCAGTCCTGCCGGGTGTGGTGGTGCACATCTGTAATCCCAGTACTTGGGAGGCTGAGACAGGAGGATCACGGGTTCGAGGCCAGCCTCAGCAATTTAGTGAGGCCCTTTGCAACTTAGTGAGACCCTGTTTCAAAATAAAATAGGGCTGGGGGTGTAGTAGCTCAGAGGTAGACTGCCCCTGGGTTTAATCCCCAGTACCACAAAAATAAATAAATAAATAAATAAATAAAAGAGCAGTCCTTCCAGAGGCTTCTGTCCACACACACTGTGGTTGCAGGTCTAGGAGGCGAGCACTTCTTTACCACCTAAACTTTCCATGGTCATGTGGCCAACAATTTACAAGGTCTTAGTCCGTTTCCAAATTTATTGGAATTTCATAAATTTGTCGCACATATCTCTTATGTTGTTTAGAAAGCTGAAATTTATTTTTTCCTCCTTGTTTAAGCACAACATAATTATAGTCATGACTTTTTCCTCTGGGCTACACTTCCATCCCTATTTTATTTTGAAACAGGGTCTCACTTGGTTGATGACAGTCTTACTAAGTTGCTGAGGTTGGCCTTGAACCTGTGATCCTCCTGTCTCAGTCTTCCAAGTACTGGGATTACAGGTGTGCACCACCACACCCGGCTCATGCCTGCCTTCTTTGGCCCCAGCCTACTCATGTGGCAGGTACTGTCCTCCCTGGTGTATAGTTGGGAGCAATGAGGCTCAGTGAGATTGAATCATTTTCCCCAAATCCAGACTCAAGAGCCCCGGCCCTTCAGCACTCCGCAGTCCAGCCTGCACAACTCCAGGCTGAGCTGTCCCGTCAGTGGTGAGGCTCCCGAGCCACCTCTGCGCTTTCAGAGTCGTCCGTCAGTGGCTGGGCTGCAGGATGCAGATGTAAAGAGGCTGCAGAGCCAGGGGCTGAGGCAGCCTGCTGGATTTCAGGACAACAAGTGAATTCTGTCCACTCTTTTCCCCCACCCCCGTAACCTGCTTGCCTTTCCATTCCAGTCCAAGATCCATGCGGCACGAAGTCTGAGCGAGATTGCCATCGACCTGACGGAGACCGGGACGCTGAAGACCTCAAAGCTGGCCAACATGGGGAGCAAAGGGAAGATCATCAGCGGCAGCAGCGGGAGCCTGCTGTCCTCAGGTAGGGCTGGCCGGCACAGGAGGCACCCTCTATGCAGAGAGAAGTCCTTGCTATGCCCTACTTCCGGAGGCCTGGGGACAGCCGTGGCACAGTGGCCCCTCCCGTGTTCCCCAGAAGCTGGCTTTGTTCCAGGCCAAGGTTTGGGGCTGAATGAGAAAAATGTCCAAAGCTGGGTGTGGTGGTGCACACCTGTCATCCCAGTACTTGGGAGGCTGAAGAACTCTCAAGAGATCAGGAGGATTGTAGGTTCGAGACCAGCCTCAGCAACTTAGCGAGACCTTGTTTCAGAACAAAAGATAAAATAAAGCTGAGGGTCTTGCTCAGAGGTCGAATGTCCCTGAGTTCAATTCCCATTGAAAGAAAAGAAAAAAGAAAAGAAAAGAAAAGAAGAAAAGAAAAGAAAAGAAAAGAAAAGAAGAAAAGAAAAGAAAAAAAAGAAAAGAGGAAGGGAGGGAAAGATGGATGTCCAAAAGTATCTAAGGGGGCTGGGAGAGAGCCAGTCCACCCACACAGTGTGGGACAGTCTGTCAGTCACACAGAAGTCTCTTCAAGTAACCAGAGCCTTTCAGAATGATGACTGTCAAAATGGTTGACTGTCAGGAATGTCAACTCCAAGGGGACAGAAAGTGGGGTTAGCTCATGTGTCCTTGAGGAAGGATTACACACCGGAAGGGCTGGGGTTCCGGTCAGGTGCTGACGCTCTTCCTAGGTGGGCTTCTTGAGTCTGTAAAAGACACAGACGGCTTCTGCTCAAGTAGGCAAGGAGAGGCTTGCCACCACTGGGTGTGACAGAACAATGTGCACCTATTGTCATCTAGGGTCAGGAGATCTGGCTGTGCTACATCTGAGAGTCTTGGGCAGGTCCCTTTACCATTAGATATTGGGCAGGACCAAAGAGCTCTGAGATTTCAGATCTGTCTGACTTTAAGAGTGGGGATACAGTTAGGCATTGTGATGCACACCTGAAATCCCAGTACGTGGGAGACTGAGACAGGAGGATCACAGGTTCGAGGCAAGGGTGCAGTAACTTAGCAAGACTCTTTCAAAATAAAAAATAAAAAAGGGCTGGGAGTGTAGCTCAGAGGTAGAATGACCCTGGGTTCAATTCCCAGTACCAAAAACAATAAATAAAAAGAATGGGAATACCTTCTGCTAAAATGTCAAGAAGAAGCACAAATTGGAAGAGGGACAGGAGAGAAGGAAGCAGCAACTGTTTGGAAATGTGAGCGGAGTGTAAGGAATGAAGATTCCTCCCCAGGCCACATGCCTAAAGCCTGACTGATCTGGGGAGCCGTGTCACCTTGCCTGAGCCAGGAAGATAAAGCGAGTCTGCAGCCCACCTCATCCTCCAGGGTCATTTCTATAACTCAGTATGATGACTGCAAAAAACAGCACAGAAAAAAGGAAAAGACAGGAGACAGAGGGGAGCTAAAAACTGTCTAGTTAAGCCGGGTGTGGTGGCACATGCCTGTAATCCTAGTACTGGGGAGTTTGAGACAGGAGGATGGCAAGTTCGAAGACAGCCTCAGCAATGAAGCGAGACTCTCATCAACCTAGCAAGACCCTGTTTCAAAAATAAATAAATAAAAATAGGGCTGGGATTGTACCTTCAAGGTAGAATGCCCCTGGGTTCAATCTCTAGTACCGAAAACAAACAAACCAACAAAAAACTCTCTAGTTAGCTTCAGAGCTGGCATAATCCAATTATAGTCAGGAAAAAAGTTTAGACGGAAAGATCCAGGGAGAGGATGTAGGCCCTTCCTGGACAGAGAGGCAAATTTACTATGGGGCTGAGGGAGTGAGCTCAGCGGCCCTCAGCAACCAGCTAAGTTAGACCAGCTAAGGACAGAGTAAGGCCCTGGCAGGTCCCCAGTGGTGTGTTAACATGCTCATGTGTTTTATAGTAACCTATAACCCTCTCCCTGCCTGGGACTTTTCAAAACTGCTTCATGCAAAAAGATGGGCCAAGCCGGGCATGGTGTCATATGCCTGTAATCCCAGTACTTGGGAGGCTAAGACAAGAAGATCGCAGGTTCAAGGCCAGCCTCAGCAATTTACTGAGACCCTCAGTGACTTAGGGAAACCTTGTTTCAAAAATAAAAATAAGGGCTGGGGGTGTAGATAGGAGGTAGAATGCCCCTGGATTCAATCCCCAATACAAAAAAAAAAAAAGAAAATGGGCCAAATTATCATTCTTTGAGACTTAGATGTTTATAGCTTAGAAGTTTGCCAAGGAAGACAATAAGGAATGTTGTCTTCTTGTATTAAGAGAATGCCATTCAAGCTTAAAGCCCCTGCTTGGAATTAAAGCCACTCCCGGGCTCCCACTGAATGGCAAAGCCAGCCCTTCCTTTGTCTTCTAGACAGGACATACAATAGTGTTCCTAACCCATTAAAACCCAGTCTCAGATCAGAGCCCGAATCTATCAGCCCACCTCCCTCCTTATCTCGTCAGAGGCATCAGCCCTGCTCCAGCCTGGATTCTTCCAGCTCTGTGGTTCTTAGGCAAACATCAGAACCACTTGAAAGACACATTGCCAAACCTCCCCCAGAGGTTCTGCAGGTCTGGGTGAGCTGAGAATGAGTTTGCATCTCTAGCAAGTTCCTGAGCAGCTCCGAGGCTGCTGGTCCAGGGGCTGTGCTTTGAGAACCAACCACTCTTCTTGCTGAAGAGGTGAAAGCTGGAGGTGGGTGTGTTGCTCGGGATCAGGGAACCCAGGTCTCTCCACTTTCGGCCTGTGTCCTGGTCCACCTTCCTGGGTCCCTCGTACCTATCAGGGACCCTCTGGGGCACCAAGCCGACACCTATCAGCAGCTGTCCATGAGGCTGTGACCAGGAGCCCCATACCTCCTAAGATGAAACTAACATCACATAAGCACCAGTAATAAAACCCAAGCATCTTTAAGACTGGAAGGCAGGCGGTAAATCTCTATTACTGCCATCAGGTTGACAATAATCGATTTTGTGGGCTAAAAGATAAGTTACAAGAAAATCTTGCTGCCAGATCCATCCCTACATCTAATATATAAACATCTTTCTCCCAATATATTAAAGTGATTTTCTCTTTGTTTTGTTCTGTGGTACTAGGGATTGAACCCAGGAGCATACTACCTCTGAGGTACACCCCCAGCCCTATTTTATTCTTTTATTTTGAAATAGGGTCTTGCTAAGTTGTTAAGGGTCTCACTAAGTTACTGAAGCTGGCCTCAAACCTGCAATCCTCTTGTCTTTGCCTCCCAAGTACTGGAATTACAGGCATGTGCCACCATGCCTGGCTATTAAAGTGATTTTTAAATGTCTAATAATTTAGTGGTGGGGCCCCAGGTGAGGAGGTTTAGGAGCTGATGGAAGGCCACTTGCAGGATGGGTCATTGGTCACCTTGTACCCCTTCCCCTTTTCTCGTGCTGCCCAACTGTTTCCTCGCCAGAAGAAACACAGGGCGAGGAGAAGGCCCATGACCAGACCGGAAGCCTAAAACTTCTCCCAGCCCTGCAAGTTCAACCCTGAAAACCTTCCTTCAGTGCCAAGGTTGAGGCTCCTTGGGGATGCCCCACGCCCACCCCCCATGACTTAAGAGAAACAGTCGGACAATGGAGGGAGGCCCACAAGCAGGAAGCCTTCCGTCCATGCACAAAGGGAATTTCTGGGATGCTTAGATCTTGTCTCCCCTCCAGCCTGGGCCGCTGCCCGCTGCCCCTCCTTTCCTTGTTCTGGGAGGAGGAAGCTCTGCCTGGGGAAAGCCATTGCAGTTCCATCTGGAAGGGACTGATTTCGCATCCCCACAGTGGGGAAATCCAGCCCCTGGCCTGAGATGTGAGGGGGCTGGCTAGTCCTTCCGTCCTCTCGTCTATAATGTGCTCCCACAGATAAATCAGGGCTGCCCTTCAACCACAAACTTACATGCTGCTGTGGAAGGACAGCCTGGTCTTCAGCAATCTTTTTTTTTTTTTTTTTTTTTTTTTGTGGTACCGGGGATTGAACGCAGGGGCGTTCTACCTCCGCGCTACGCCCCCGGCCCTATTTTTTTATACTTTATTTTGAAACCGGGTCTCATGAAGTTGCGGAGGGCCTCACTAAGGAGAGAGAGAGAGAGAGAGAGACAGAGAGACAGAGACAGAGCTGAGGCTGGCCGCGAA
>PVJS01032428.1:0-22785 GCA_004027185.1 Glis glis | reverse complement strand
AGAGAGAGAGAGAGAGAGAGAGCGCTGAGGCTGGCCGCGAACCCGGATCCTCCGGTCTCCGCCTCCCAAAGTACTGGTATTATAAGCGTGCGCCACCACGCCCGGCGCTATTTTTTATCCTTTATTTTGAAACCGGGTCTCACGAAGTTGCAGAGGGCCTCACTAAGTAGCTGAGGCTGGCCGCGAACCCAGATCCTCCGGTCTCCGCCTCCCAAGTACTGGGATTACAAGTGTGCACCACCACACCCAGCTCTTCCTTAATTCTTATAGTCCCATTTTACTGAGCATGTATTACTTTTCTAAAGTAGGGAGGAAGATAAAAAGAACTTTTATAAGTTTATTTTTTTAACCTGGCCTTGCCCCCGAAAGGATTTATGACAGCTAATACATGTATAATAAAAAGAGAAATGAGATAGAAGGAATATAAGAGGAAGAAGCAACAGCCAAGGAGGAGTTTCTATAGATTTGCTAGAAATATCAAGAAAAAACTTTTTTTTTTGGCGGAAGAGGGATGTCTGTCTCTGAGGAAGCTGAAGGTAGGGTAGAGATTCCGAGAGCCCTGTTTTTAAGGGTGGTTGCTAGCTGCATTTAACAAAGCCCTTCATGAGTATGTGGTCCCTGGGGCAAAGGGCTGTGGAGTGGCCACCACGGGGTCAGGCGGCCTGCTTCGTGGTCTCGGGTGGGAGTGTTGAGCACCTAGGGGTCGCGGGTGGCAGTGAGGTCCCTGTGCCTATGGGCCTGCCTGTGCTCTGCCCACGGCCACAGACCACAGCCATATCTGACCCCTCCAAAGATGAGGTATGGAGGCTCCAGCCACAGAACCTGTCACCTCTGCTAGGACGAAGCTCTGCGCTCAGTCTTGTTCTGTGCAGTCACCCTCTGCACTTCTAGTTTGACCTTGCCTCCGGCCCCAAAGATTACAAAAGTTCTTCCAGGAAAGCCAGAGCCCATGGTACCCAAGCAGCATCATTCTCTCAGATGCTCCCAAGCTGGGATCTGCCCCACATATAAATATTTGGGTTTTATTTTCACTGATGCGCATCTCCTCTGCTTGCCATGGTGTGTGCCTCTCGGCCAGGACCACAGATGCGGCAGCCATCCTTCGTCACACCGGAGCCCGCCGGTGGGACCCTGGCGTGTTGAGCCCTCCCCCGTAGCCTGTCGCTGCTCCCACATCTGAGAAAACAAGCTGACTTTCCAGGGCCCGGTGGCTGGGTTTCTCCGTCCGCGGAGCCAGCCACGTCATGTTTAGACAGTCTGGCCCTTCAGGGGTCCTCCTGCCATGGCCAGGATAAACTTGAGATTGTGGGAAGTCCAGTGAGATGCCACGGCTGGGGAGTAGACAGTATTTGAACAGTGCGTGTTAGGGTTTGGTGTGTTTTTTAATGAACTCTTGGCTGGGTGTGGTGGCACATGCCTGTAATCCTAGTACTCGGGAGGCTGAGACAGGAGGATCCCAATTTGAAGGCCAGCCTGAGCAACTTAGTGAGGCCCTCTGCAACTTAGCGAGACCCTGTTTCAAAATAAAAAATAAAATCAGGCTGCGAGTGTGCCTCAGAGGTAGAATGTCCCTGAATTCAATCCCCAGTACAAAAAAATAATTTTTTTTAATTTAAGAATTAATTAACTCTTGATTACTTCCCTCTACACAGACGGCTACAGACAGTTCTTCTAATTCCTCTCAGAAGAGGGAACAACCTACTCGGACAATCTCCTCTCCCACAGCCTGTGAGCACCGGAGGATTTATACTCTTGACCCATACCCCACCGACCATTATCACCTCGACCAGGTGAGCAGCAGTCTCGGTCTCCTGAGGCCATCAGGAAGGTTCTGAAAAGGCCTCCTTCCACTCCTACTTAGCCAGTGCCCCAAGCCCGAGACCTCTTCTGCTGTCCTACTTTGTCCCCCACCCCACGATGAAGGTGATATTGATGGTGGCAATTCTGTCTTACTCAGAGGTTTCGTGGATAAGACACCTCGACATACCCTTTCTGTGCTGTCTGGTCGAATCCTCACCAGTTACCCCAGGAGGCAGGTCGAGGTCGTCGGCATGTCTGGTTTATAGACAAGGAAGTGGTACGGACAATGTAACAAGACTCGTTCCACACCTGTCCTCACCCAGGGTGCCACGATTCCTCCGTGTGAAAGCACAGGGCCGCGATCGGGGCTAAAGAACGCTGCTGCTTGGCTCGAACCCCCTGGCACAGCGCGCTGCAGGCCCAATCTTGCTCAGGGAGATGGAGCTGGAGTCTGGAATTCAGTAATTCAACAAATATTTACTGAGCGGCTGCTTTGTGGAGCAGCTTTCCAAATAGTGGGACATGGACTGGTGCCCGTGTGGGGTAATGCGGCTGCTAGACTGCTTTGAAATGAGAAGAAAGGAGCACAGGGCAGTGAGGGTTTTTTTTTTTTTAACATAAAGCTAGTTTTGTTCAATTCTTTTTTTTAAAAAGATCATTTTATTGTGTGCTTCCTAACATTCTACCATTAAAATATTCTTTTTTTAAAATCACATTGTGGGCCAGGCATGGTGGTACATGCCTGTAAACCCAGTACTTGAGAGGCTGAGACAGAATCTCAGGTTCAAGGCCAGCCTCAGCAACTTAGTGAGACCCTCAATAACTTAGCAAGACCCTATTTCAAAATAAAAAGAACTGAGGGTGTAGCTCAGAGGTAGAACACCCCAGGGTTCAATCGCCAGGATAAAAAAAAATCACATTGTGAGAGCAGTAGATGGGAAGTGACTTTTTTACTTTCTTTGCAAAACAAAAAATTAGGATCTGGGTATGGTGGTGCACACCTGTAATCCCAATACTTGGGAGGCTAAGACAGGAGGATTGCAAGTTTGAGGCTAGTCTCAGCAATTTAGTGAGAGCTGGTTTCAAAATAAAAAATTAAAAAATAGGACTAGGGGCGTGGCTTGGATGTAGAATGCCCCTGGGTTCAACTTCCATTACCACCAAAACCAAAACAAAGCAAAAAATTAGGAAAGCCTGAGATTTGTTTTAAATCCTTCCAGTTTATGATTTTCCAAAGTCTGATGCATAGAATCTGACGAAACTGGCCCCTTCCGTCAAGGAGCTCACAACCAAGTCGGATGTGATAGGTCAGTCTATTGCCACCTGGTCAGTTCTAGAGCAGGATTATAATTGACTGAAGGCAACATGCATCAAACATTCTATTTGTCAGATTGCTGAGCTAACCCTCTGTATAGGTTATTTCTTTTTTTTTTTTTTAATATGTGTGTGGGACTGGGAATTGAACCCAAGGGCATTCTACCTCCGAGCTACACCCCCAGCCCTTTCGTTCTTTGTTTTGAAACAAGGTCTTGCTAAGTTGCTGAGAGCCTCATTTGTCTCAGCCTCCCAGGTACTAGGATTACATGTGTGGGCCAACACACCCAGCTAGTATAGGTTATTTCTTTTCATTCTCGCTGCAGTACTATGCAGTTTGAGAGTCAGGGAAACTGAATCATAGTGACTTGCCAGAAAATTCTCTAGTTCACATTTGACTCAGCCCTGAGAAACAAACCTTCATGCCCAAAGCCCTTGAAAGGTGGGAACTCTCCTCTACCACAGCCGAGATGACCTGGGCAGGGCAGGAATGCATGCATATATTCAATAAATATTTATTCAGTGCCTACTGTTCTGGACGAGGTCCTGTTGGGTTGGAAGGTTAGCAAATGGGTTTCTAGGGTCTAGCTGCTCAGCACCTGTGAAATCCTGGTTGTGTTCAAGCCCAGTCGGCCAGCTTCCTGAGACTTCACCCTTACCCTTATCTGGCACCTTCTTTACCCAACCAGATTACAATTGGATCACGAGGTGAGCCTTGTGTATATCTATATACTATATTTCCTAGTATCCCCTACTGCTCTCTTGTGAACAGGATCCAAAGTACACAATTTATCTTTTGTCATGACCCAGTGGGCACATACTGTATACACACAAAGTTCCATGAAACAAAACTTACTCTTATAACATGCAGTGCATTCCAGTATCCTAAGTCTATTTCATTTAAAAAAGAGAGAGCAAGTCTTACAAAAGAGATCATACTCTACAAAAATGGGCAAAACTAATATAGGTGGGGAAGTAGCTCAGTGGTAGTGTTGCCTAGCACGCATGAAGCCCTGGGTTCAATCCCCAGTACTAAAAAAAAAAAAATGAATATAAGCTGTTAGAAATCAGCATAGGACACTGGGGTGCAGCTGCCTACAGAGGGTAGGTGGAAGGTATCTAGGGGAGCCAGGTCCTGTTCTGCCTCTTGACCTGGGGGTGTTGGGCTTTTGAATATTCATGTGATATGCACACTTTCCTGCAAATATGGTAGTACTTCAACAAAAAAAGAAAATGCTGGCCTCTACCCATTAAATTGATTTCCTCACCCAGTAATGGATTAAGACTCACAATTTGAAATATGTCTTGGACGGACAGGATGTTCGGTGACTACAGGGGTCGGTGAGAGGTGCACCGTGGAGGGTTGGGGAGGGAGAGAGGCTGCTGTTTAACAGTGTCGGCTTTCTCCCGGGCAGCGGATGCCCAGGCCCTACCCCCAGGTGAGCTTCCCGGACGACGACGAGGAGATCGTGCGCATCAACCCGCGGGAGAAGATCTGGATGACGGGCTACGAGGACTACCGGCACGCGCCGGTGCGGGGCCGCTACCCCGACCCCGCGGACGACGCGGACTCGTACGTGCGCTTCGCCAAGGGCGACGCGCCCAAGCACGACTACAACTACCCCTACGTGGACTCGGCCGACTTCGGCCTCGAGGACCCCAAGGGCCGCGGCGGCGGCGTGGTGAAGACGCAGCCGGCGCGGGCCAAGGCGCGGAGGCGCAAGGAGGACGGCGAGCGCTCGCGCTGCGTGTACTGCAGGGACATGTTCAACCACGAGGAGAACCGCCGGGGCCGCTGCCAGGACGCGCCCGACCCCGTGAGGACTTGCATCCGCCGGGCCAGCTGCATGTGGTGTGCGGACAGCATGCTCTACCACTGCATGTCGGACCCCGAGGGGGACTACACAGACCCCTGCTCGTGCGACACCAGCGACGAGAAGTTCTGCCTCCGGTGGGTGGCCCTCATTGCCTTGTCGTTCTTGGCGCCCTGTATGTGCTGCTACCTGCCCCTTCGAGCCTGCTACCACTGCGGAGTGATGTGCAGGTGCTGCGGCGGGAAGCACAAGGCGGCCGCGTGACTCGGTGTCCCCCCCTCCCCGCCTCCATCCACAGCCACAGGGAACTTCTTGTCTCCTGCATACTCTTCGTGTTGCGCCCCGCTCCCTTCCACGCCGAGGGGTGAGGAGAGGAGGCCTCCCAGCCCCGGCCCCTCGCACCATTCCAGCCCGGGAACCTGCGGGCGGACTCCGCGCGCCAGCCGCGCGCCACAGTGTTCTAAGGACCCGTCGGCATGGACCCGTGTATTATTACCAACCTGTAATCAAGCTAACCGTCTTACCATGCGTCGATTTCCCGTCTCTCCTCCCCGCCTCTTCCAGTTCGAAGGCGTCTGCAGTGGACACTGCTGAGTTTCGGTGGGTTTTGTAGTTTTTTCCAAGAGCACCGGAAGACCGTCTTTGCCTGTTGCTAGCAAAGCATCAGGTTCCCGCAGAGATGTAATGTCAAAGTGATGAAACCCTCCCGGAAATATTCCAACCTGCAGTCGGTCGTTATGTATAGGAGGTGAGCTAGATAACAATCTCGTACCACAAAACAATATCGCTTTAACTTTTCTAAAGCCAAATTTCCCATGTAAGCTGCGGTTTCTATCTTTAGCCCATCGTCATTTTCTGCCCCCCCCAATATCTGTTGAATTTATTCACTGATGCAAAACATTCACCTGTAAAATGACTGAGAATTGAGCCTTAACTTTAGATTAACTTGTGAGAATCAGGAAAAATTCCTTAAACTGCATCACATCCTCTCAGACCAGGGCTAGAAAGGGGATTTCAGGTTTCTATGAGCCTCCCGGTTCCCCCTTTAAAGTAGAACTTTTTAAAATTGTGTTGCCACCACTTCTAAAAACTTAGCAATATTAGAATGAGACATGAATGAGGTGAGAAATGTTGCTCGCCGTTTTGCAAACCAAATAGTCTATTCAAACACAAACCAGTGTCCTACAAACGAAGGTGAATAAAACTAGAGGAGCTTTCCCCCCACCGACTATTTTATATCAACCAGGGGGGATTTTAAACGTCATAAATCTGAAGAGTGGTGGGTTGCATTTTGTTCGTGGGTTCATGTTCTCGTTTTCACTTTGGACTCAAGTTCACATCACCAAACTTCTTCATTTATACTTGGGAAAAAACAAGGCCATATGTAAAAACCCTTCCGATGCCTAAGTGTCTTTCTCCTGCAGCGCCACCCCGGCCTCGCCGCTCTGGGTGCAAGACGGTTAAGTCAGCTGACTGAGTCTACCTGTCGCCTTGCCATGTAGGAGGCTTCTAATTAGCTGGAAAAGAGTATTTTTCTAATATATTGCAAGGAATAGCCAAATCTTCTCGAAGAAGGAAGAAAGGTGAAGAGTGGTCACCTGTACCTAGCACAGTACAATCGAAACCTCGCGGAGACCACGGGGGCCAGGCTGGCCTGCGCTGGCCGTTCTTCCCGCCACCATCTTCCCGTGGTGAGTGCCAGCAGGGGCATGGCCTGGTCCCTCTCCTCCCTCCCCCCAGCCCTTCTTTATTGCACACAGGACATCAGTCTTCAAGGAAAGGGACTTTCTTCCAGTCTGCCAGTCGTATTGGGGAAATGCTAGCCATGCTTACCTTCACAGGAATGTTTTCTGCTCGCCCGAAAGCCTGTCACGTTTCTTTATAGACAGTCCATCAGTGTAAATACCCGGTGTGCTTATGAGTTAGTTGGTAGACGTTTTCATTTGTTGGAATGACTGGTTGGGGCTTTCCAGTGAGAAAAAGGAGCAGAGAGCTGTCTGGATGGATGGATGGATGGATGGATGGATGGATGGATGGATGGATGGATAGAAGGAAAGAGAACGCCTTCCCTGCCGGGAGAGCTCTCGAGCACCCTCAGCCAGCCTCCAACGCTGTGGAGTGACCATCTGCCCCAGCCCGAGGCAGCGCCTCAGGGCCTTTCTCTAAGGTCGCCTCTGCAAAGCACAACACTAATGTACGTTCTGTGAGACCTCAGTTCAAGTGCCCCTATTTATTTCAGTGAGAACACACATCCCGGCCGCTTTGTGTCTGTCCCCTCTGTTTAGTCATTACTTGTTCTCTCTTCCCCTGTCCCTTGCCGGGTTCCACCCTTTTAAAGAGTTATGCGAGGGAATCTTACTTCGCGTCTCCTTTTTGGTTTGCGAAGGCAGCGGTTAAGGGCACAAAAGACAGCCATGGGGACATTCATGTAAATACGTCTCTCTAATTGCCACGCTGCAGCTGAGCAGCGTGTAGTATTTTCCCAGTCAGCTTTGCCATACTGACGTCAATCATTTGAGAGAAATTATTCAGATTTTATTTTTGTATCTGTGGTAACAAAACATTAACCAAAAGATTTTCTGTTCAGAAGCTTCCCCGACACCCCCCAAGCTATTTGCTCACATTAACAAATTAAAGTGCCTGAAGCATAATTCATTCTTGACCTGTATACTAAAAAATCCTGTTGTATTGATTTTTTTATAATAAGCCTTTTTACCTCCGTGTAAAAAATATATATACAAGTGTATGATGTACATTTTAGTTCTTAACTTTTTTTTATGGTTTCTAATATGTATGACCAATGTAACCATTGCTTTAAAATGTACCATGTAAATATAAACACATCCTATCAGATCGCTGGCTTTGGGTATTTGTCTGGCTGGAGACGGTGGCGGGTGAGCCTCAGTGGACTCGGGAGTTCTCGCACACAGGGTGGGATGTGTGGACATGGTCCGTCTGTGGGAGGCCCTCCCCTCCTAGGGCTGTGTCATTACCAGGGGACACTGCAGCTTCGGATGCCTCAAGTGAAAGGAATGCTGCGTCTCCCGCCCGGGAACACCCCCTCTCCCTCCCTGTGCCTGGCCTCCCCACAAGTGCTCCTCAGAGGGAACAGCTGTACTTCCTCCGACTTGTTTTCCACCAGTTCCTGCTAAGCCTCAGGGGGGTGCGTGCGTGTAGTTTGGAAGACGATTTCTCACAGAAGACAATTGTTAAAACTGCGTGACCCTTGGTCCGCTCGGAGCAGCTCTCTCAGCTCTTTCCTTTCCAAATGGACTCTCTGGATGCTCAAAAGCTGCAGTGATGATCCCCAGGAGGAAATCAAGCACGAGGTCTTGCGAGGGTCACAGAGGAAAAGTTTCAGCTCCTTCTCCAAAGCACTGAGTAGGGGCCTTCAAAAGAGGTGTAGAGAGGGCCCCTCCATTGTGGATTTAACCCTTCCCCAAGGGATGATTTTTCCAAGCAACTGAAAAGGTGAAAAGCAAAGAGAGACAGGCGTAATAATAGGATAACTACTCTCCCAGTACTTGGGAGGCTGAGACAGAAGGATCACAGGTTTGAGGCCAGCCTCAGCAACTTAGCGAGACTCCATTTCAAAATAAAAGGCTGAAGGTGTGGCTGGAAGGTAGAAAGCCCCTGGGCTCAATCCCCAGTTGTTGGAAGTTAGGAAGTGAGTAAAGACCTGGCAGGCTCCAGAGCTGAGGTGGGGAGGGTGCACTCGGTCTCATCTGGCCCTCTCACCCCTCCTGTGACCTCTGTTTTATGGTTGAGGAAGAGAAGAATGGGTAACTGAGGTGACTGGAGCCAGGGTCTGGCCCAAGGCCTCTGCTCCCCTCCCCGGCAGCCAGAGCCTGGCCCCCCAGGCTGCCTTAGGAAGAGCTGTCTTTGGTGCCCTGAGTGCTATGCCAGGAACTAGGGTGCTACAATGTCAGCTTTAACCCCCGACAGAATGAAGGGCTTGTTTCCGCTTTACACGTGAGGAAGCCCGTGTGCAGAGATGACGCGACAGTCAAGGTCACAGGACAGTCTTTGCCACTGCTTGCCAGTAGCCCTTGGGCAAGTGACTTCACCCTTCTGAGTTTGCTCTGGTATAACTGTCGCTGATCCAAGTCCAGCTGCTTGCCATGGCAGGCCAATCGTGGTGAGAGATGGGGTGTTGAGGTCAGGAAGCTGACTTCATTAAAAAAACTGGCTAGTCAAGGTGGAGGACTCTTGTCCGAAGTCCATCTTGCCGGGAGGCTGACTTACGGGCAGTTTGTTTAGATGAGTGATCACAGTGGTGGGCGCTTTCTCACAAGTGGAGTGAGGTGACTGTAATCCCAGTACTTGGGAGGCTGAGACAGGAGGATCTCAGGTTCGCGGCCAGCCTCAGCAACTTAGTGAGGCCCTGTTTCAAAAAAAAAAAAAAGGGCTGGGGGTGTAGCTCGGAGGTAGTATGCCCCTGGGTTCAATCTCCAGTACCAAAAAAAAAGAAGCAAGTGGAGGTTTGTAGCCACATGATGCACATCTGATCCTAATCACCTAATCACAAGCTGCTTTTCAGTCGTGCAGATCTTGAGAACGAAGATCACCATTTCCTCGGGCCACTGTGGTCACTGATCGGTTTGCCCACGTGCAGTTCCTGACACAATGCACAATGGACAGGCCAGAGTGAGGCCCTGCTGCTGGCCACCAACCTCACGGTTATGAAAGAAAACATACTTCACCTGATCACTGTGGAAGGCCGGGGTCAGGGGAGGTTACAGAGGGAGCTGGGCACAAGGTCTGGTCTCAGTGCTCCGCTTCCTAACAAGTGGAGTAACACCTGCCGTCATCACGTGACGTCATGTGGTCAGATGATGACGTTGAGTGATAGGCTGCAGTTATGGGGCACAGGAGGCACTCCCAAAATGCCAGTTTCTTCCTCACTTCCTCCTTTGTTCTGGGTCCCAAGGAAACTTTGGGAACCAAAGAGGAAACCTGTTTCCAGGCACGGGAGGCTGGTGCACCAGACGCGGTTATTTTGTGAGTATTTACAACTACATCCTATTCATGAGATTTCTTTTTCTTGAAGTCTGCAATTCTGAATTTGGTTGTGATTCTGAATATGGTTGCGATTCCTTGCTGAGTCTTGGAGGTTTATTAACAGCCCAGGTGACAGCTGCAGGGTGCACGAGTCTGCCTGGGTTTTGGGGAGCCAATATGTACAGCTTGGGTAATATCAGTGACCTGCATCTAAGCGGTTCTGCAGAGAGCTGGGTCCAGCTCGGGGGCGCTTGCCTGAGGTTGGGCGCGTTGTCTCCACGTTGCTGCCTACCGTGAACTTCAAGTCCCACCTCTGTGGTCTACTGCCCTTCCCCTTCAAATCAGGCCTCTACTCCTCCCTGCTGCTCCCCAGATACTGGTTGCACCCCCTCTCCTGAAGGGTAGACACCCAGGAAATCAGGCATCTTCCAGGGAAATGCTTTGTTGGATGAGCCTGTTTTACAGGGACTGCGGGGCAGTTTGTAATTTTACGCAGGCATTCAGGCAATCAGAGTGCCAACTTATGGCTGGGCCAGAGATTTGTCCTTTACTACAGATGTTCGTGCTGCAGGCCTGGTGGGCCTTCTGGATTGTGGGGTAAGATGCTTAGACATACCAATCTTGGTTTGTTTGGGGTTTTTTGTTTGTTTGACTTCTGCAGTGTGGGAATCGAACCTAGGGCTTGAAGCATGCTAAAAGCACACACTCTTACTATTTAGCAATACCCTCAGCTCCCCATTTGTTTGTTTAGGCCAGAATCCGATGTGTGGAATGAAAGGAGGTGGCCTGGTGATGTTTTGCTGACCAGATACCAGTTGTGACTGCAGTCAGGGCCCGCCCAGCCTGAGCAGGAGCAGCAGCCAGAGCTGGCGGTGCTGTGGGGCGGCCCGTCACCTCAAGGCAGGGCACGGGTGGGGACAGGGGAGCTGGGCTCCATGTATTTATAAGGGAAGAAAAAGTTGTCAGGTGATAGTGATACCAGGTATCCTTTCCGCCTCTTATGTCCATACTCTTTTTTTCTTTTTATTTTTGCCAAAAATTGGGGCAGGGAACTGATTTTAGTATAAAATTATATATATAGATAGATATAGATACATTTATAAAAATGTCATATGTTGTAAAAACCATTAAAATGAAGTTTCCTTTTATTCATTTGCAAGGAACACTATAACAAAGTACCACAAACTGGGGGACAATCAACAGAAATGTATCATAACATAGTCTCTTTTTTGTTCTTTTTTTTTTTTTTTTGCGGTACCGGGGATGGAAGCCAGGGGCATTCTACCTCTGAGTTATACCCCCAGCCCTATTTTTTATTCTTTATTTTGAAACAGGGTCTCACTGAGTTGCGGAGGGCCTCACTAAGTAGCTGAGGCTGGCCGCGAACCCGGATCCTCCAGTCTCAGACTCCCAAGTACTGGGATTACAAGCGTGTGCCACCATGCCCGGCTATTTTCTTTTCTTTTTGTGGTGCTGGGGATTGAACTCGGGCATTCTGCCTCTGAGTTACAGCCCCAGCTCTATTTGAGTTTGTTTTTTGTTTTGTTTTGTTTTTTGTTTTGCAGTACTGGGGATTGAGCTCAGGGGCATTGTACCTCCGAGCTACACTCCCAACCCTATTATTTATTCTTTATTTTGAAACAGGGTCTCACTAAGTTGTGGAAGGCCTCACTAAGTAGCTGAGGCTGGCCACGAACCTGCCATCCTCCTGTCTCAGCCTCCCAAGTACTGGGATTACAAGCATGCGCCACCATGCCCGGCTTGAATTTTTATTTTGAAACAGGGTCTCACTAAGTTGCTGAGGGCCTCGCTAAGTTGCTGAGGCTATCCTTGAACCTGCGATCCTCCTGTGTCAGCCTCCCAAATACTGGCATTACAGGTGTGCAACACCATGCTCAGCTTTGTTTTTGTTTTTAATTAAAAATAAATCCTGGGCAGTTTTCGCGTGAATACATGTAGTTGTACCTTACCCTCTGAACAGCTTCACAGTGCCTCTAGTAAGGCTGTTCCATGATATACTGACCCCAAGCACTGCAGGAGGACAGTGTTTCTTGAGCACCTACCACATGCAGGTGCTTTGCACTCATTACCTCACTGACCCTCACAATCACCTTATGAAGAAAAATAGGTATGGCCATTCCCATTCAGTAGAGGATGGAGCAGGTCCAAGGAGTGGCTGGCTGTGTGGGCTGCCCAGCTGGGCCCTGGCATTTTACAAATGAATGTTTGATACCCCTCATCACTGAGATAGGGCTGCTTAAGTGATTGCAAAATCGACTTCACAAGAAAATGGACTTCATGTGAAAACATTTAATTTTTTATCCAATTAGAAAAAGGTAAGTCCAGGCCGGGCGTGGTGGCGCACACTTGTAATCCCAGTACTTGGGAGGCTGAGACCGGAGGATCCGGGTTCACAGCCAGCCTCAGCTACTTAGTGAGGCCCTCTACAACTTCGTGAGACCTGGTTTCAAAATAAAGTATAAAAAATAGGGCCGGGGGTATATCTTGGAGGTAGAATGCCCCTGGGTTCAATCCCTGGTACCGCAAAAAAAAAGGTAAGTCCAACGATTTGGTTATATGGATGTGTCTTGTCAGTTCTAGAACTTCTGCAGTGAATTCAGAGTAAAGTCCTTGTATCCTCTCTCCTGTTAGGGCTACCGCACTTTCCCATAAATGTCCAGCGTGAACAATGAACCCAGCGTCTTTCCAACAAGTGTGTGCTGACTGGAGGGTGGGGGGAGCTCTGCGCTCTGACGAGCACCTGCAGCCTTTGCCAGTGTGGCCACACCAATTTCAACTTCTGCTGGGAGCAAAAGCAGCACCAGGCCAAACTCGCGTAGACAAGTCAGCTCCCCCTTTCTATCCCTTTGCTTCTAGTCCCCAGAAACTTTTCAAGACCAGCATCTTCCACTCCTACTCCAAAACCCCTTGGAAGAGAAAATATAAATCAGTCTTTAGCATCTGAAGGTGCATTTGTTAGCCCTACTATCTTGGGAGCATTTAGATTTTTAATCTTGTATCTAATAATGGAATAAAATGTAGTGGTCCTTTTATCTTTACATTTTGTGCTTTGCTGATGTGTCAGACTAAGTGATTTCTGAAGTGCTCTCTACCCTTGAGCTCTCAGATCCAAAAGTATAAGAATGAATGAAAGGGAGGGCAGAATGCAAGAAAATGTAAGTGGGCTGGGAGGTAGCTCACTGTTAGAGCTCTTGCCTAATATGTGGGAGAACCTGGGTCCCACCCCAGTACCATACCAAAAAATAAATAAATAAAAAGGCACTGTGGGGCTGGGGATGCCTGTCACTCCCAAGGCGCTGCAGGGCTGGGGATGCCTTGTCACTCCCAAAGCCCTGGGTTTTGCAAAACAAAATAGCTCTGCAGCAGTGCTGGTCACCTGTTTTCCTGCAGCCATGAAAGAAAGGGATAATGGTTGGGTTATGCCATTCTATCCATCTAATAAAATATAGCCTGTGAGTTCACGAGGAGAGACAACGTTTATCTTAGCAAAGCTTTTTCTTTTTCCCTCCCCAAGTGAAAATAGCTTATTTTCCTGATATTCTATTGTTAAAGAAAGCCAAATAATACAGAAGTAAAAATGATGTGAGAGTCCCCAATTAAGAGATAACCACTGATTTGTATCCTTATTGTTTTTCAAGAATAGTTTTTAGCAAGCCGGACATGGTGGTACATGCCTGTAATTCCAGTACTTGGGAGGCTGAGACAGGAGGATCACAGGTTCGAAGCCAGCCTCAGCAACTTTGTGAGGCTGTCAGCAACTTAGTGAAACCCTGTTTCCAAATAAAAACTAAGATATGTATGGGGGTGTAGCTCAGAGGCAGAATGCCCCTGGGTTCAATCCCCAGCACCATACACACACACACACACACACACACACACACACACAACAACAATAATAATAACAACAGTCTTTAGTGTTCACGTTCAAGTTTTGTAACCATATTTGCAACAGTTGTTTATGCTTTCTTTTATGTTTAATGAATTTCAGTGCTTACTACCAACCATGTACCACCCACTCTGAAGTTTTTAGTTACTTTAAGTTACTGAGTACAAAAGCAAATTTTATTTTCTGAATTTTTTTATAACTCAATCCTTTTTGTTGCACACACAAATGTTCAACAACTTGGCCGACAACCTTTCCTCCTGAAAGTGATATATATATAAAATTGTTTTTTTCTTTGCATTTACTGTTCTAAAAAGATGAGTGTGAGCCCTGCCCGACTTTTGTTTATCAGTAACGCTTTTTAACCCTGGACCTTGTCACTGAACCCTCTTGCTTGTAGTTGGAGTTAATTTTTCCTAAAACTCAATGTGCCCTTTCAGTTTGTAGTATTAGGGTTTTGTTTTGTTTGCAGTACTGGGGATTGAACCTAGGGCCTAGAACATGTTATGCAAGCACTATACTCCGAGCTACTTCCTTAGAAGTATGTTTTTTAATTCAGCAGACTTTTCTTCTTTTTTTTTTTTTGTGTGTGTGTGGTACTGGGGGGTGGAACCCAGGGGCCTTCTACCTCTGGGCTATATCCCCAGCCATATTTTTATTTTTTATTTGGAAACAGGGTCTCACTAAATTGCTGAGGCTGTCCGTGAACCTGCGAGATCCTCCTGTCTCAACCTCCCAGGTACTGGGATTAACAAGCGTGTGCCACCACACCCCACTTAGACTTTTCTTCTAATATGTCTTCAGTGATTGTTTTTGCTCCTTATAGTTTGAGTTTCTTTCTCTGGATATGTAATTCATAGATTGGCTCTCCAATCTTCCTTATTTATCACATTCTCTTATCATTTTTATCTTGTCTTTTTATTAAATTGTACCCTCATTTTTGGGGGGGGTGTTATAGTATCATTTCTTCAAAGGTGATCTGCTGACCCCTGGGGGGCCCTGAGGTTAAAACTTGTTGTTGTTGTTGTGTGTGTGTGTGGTGGTGGTACTAGGGATTGAACCCAGGGGCATTCTACCTCTGAGCTATACACCCAGCCCCTTTTAATTTTTTTTTATTTTTTGGAACAGAGTCTGGCTAGGTTGATGAGAGTTTCAGTTGCTGAGGCTGGCCTTGACCTGTGATCCACCCGTGTTGGCCTCCCAAGTACTAGGATTACAGGCATGTGCCACCATGCCCGGTTTAAATGAATTTTTAATAAATATGTTTCAAATTTTTCAGTTTTTCTGGGCATGATGGCACATGCCTGTAATCCCAGTACTTGAGAGGCTGAGACAGGAGGATTACACATTCAAGGCTAGTGCATGGTGACCTAGCAAGACCCTCTTTCCAAATAAAAAATAAAAAGGGATAGCTGGGCATTGTGGCACACGCCTGTAATCCCAGTTCTTAGGAGGCTGAGACAGGAGGATCACAGGTTCAAGACCAGCCTCAGCAATTTAGTGAGACCCTCAGCAACTTAGCAAAAAACCCTGTTTCAAAATAAAACATAAAATAGGCCTGGGGGTGTCACTCAGAGGTAGAATGCCCCTGGACTTAATCCCCAGTACCTAAATAAATGAATAAATAAATAGGGTTGGTGGTATAGCTCAGTGGTAAAGCATCCCTTGGTCATTCCCCAGTACCACACACACACACACACACACACACACACACACACACACACAAATTCAGTTTTAATTTCTAATGCAGTCACATCAATAGCTATAACTCACTTAAACTGAAGCTCTTTAGGGTCCTCAATAATTTTTAAGAGAATAAAGGAATAGTGAGAACAAAGTGTGAGGGTGCGACCTCTTCCTCCAGGGATAACAGTCTGCTTTCATAGTCTGTTCTCTGATTCTCCTCCAGGGCAGCCTCACTCTGCTCTTCTGGTTTTGGTTACTTTGTACGCCCCTCTTATTTAGACAGCTCCCTTTGTATCTCTTCTTATCTCAGACATTTTGTCCTAAGTCCCTACTTAGACCAGTTCCACAAGGGCATGTCTTCTTGGGACATTAGCTCAAGTGAGCACGGGTTCACCTGGAACAGACCTGTTCAGGGAGATCTGTGGCCGCGGGGCTTGGGGCCAGTCTTCCCTCCCTGCTCCACCGTCTTTCCAGCGGTCCTTGGTGGTGGTATTCCTCCACTGCATGGAGAGCCCCTTATTCAGGCTCAGCCCTGGCCTTCAGACAAGGCCAGTGCAGTGTCCTTAGCCTCCCTCTCGGGGGCTGGTGGCTTCCTCTTGTGAATGTATTTCTGAGCCAGCCTGCAGTGCGGTCTCCTGCTCTTCTCTTGGGATCTCTGATGACGCTGGACAATCCAGTGTCGTTCATACTGATCTTCAAGCAGCCCCCCTCAACACCCTCTCCTTTCCACCACTGTCACTGACGCTTCCTCTAGCAGTTAAACATCTGGAGAAGATGCGAGCCTAGAGCTAGCCCCTCCCCTGCCCCTTTGCATGCTGGGAACTGCAGTCTTTGTTGCTTTGAAGAGGGGTGGAAGAGGAGGATGGAAGCAGGCTCTGCCTAACATAGGAGATAATTCCTGTCACTACTTCCTTCCTTCCTGGGCCCATCTGTCCTGTTCTGGCTCAGAAGGGGCAACATAAATGGTGCAGAATCCAAGAATATTCTTCTAAATGTATCCCCACGGACAGTGTGGTTAGTGGACATTCTGCTTGGATTTGGCTCGTGACCTCGTCTCTGGTCAGAGGCTGCTGCCAGCTCTCGTGTCTGTGAGAGACTTCCTGGGAGTCTGCAAGGGAGGCCTGAGGGGTATCAGGTGTGTCTGCTCTGCTCTATACTTGTCTGGGAGTCCTTGGAATGAATATTTGTGGCTTGAGGCAGAATCCGTCCCACATTTTTTCCTCTTTTGTCAAGCCCGGGTAATGACTACCTCCGTCTCATGCTTGCCATACTCCATCAGTAACTATGGTTGCCTTTTGAGTATCTTCCAAAAAAGCCTTTTCCCTGCCAAAAGAGAGAAAATTGATCCTGTTGGCCCAGCCCTAAAAGCTGACGTTTTGCCATCACAAAAACCATCCTAGGCCACGTGCAGTGAAGGAAGGTCAAAACACAGGCGCTGGGGATGTGGTCCCTGAGTCTGCGCTCTGAGGCCGGGAGGTCTCGGTGTGGCTCCTGCACAATGACGTTTTTGAATGACTGTCTTTGCTTCCTCATCAGCTCTATTCAGAGAAGCCACTTTGCAAACGCACCGCCCCAGTGGGGCCCAGATATTTACCTAGTGGCCTTTCCCTCTGTGTGTGCTTCTGCAAATATTTTAGGCCTCCCTGCATGCTCGCAGCCCCCTAAGTGCCATTCACCGGCTTTTAAGTTTGTTTTGCAGGCAGCCAGCCACCAAGAGGGAGGCCTGACTCAGAGCACCGGGGCCGGGCTGTCTGCTGCCGCCTCCTGCCACTGCAGACTTGGCGGGGAAGGAAGCGGTGGGTTTTACAGCTGGTGTTTTTGGTTTAGGAAAAAGAAAGAGGATTAAAAAAAAAAGTACCTCGCATATGTAAAATGACACTCAGTGTCAGTCTATGTGCAGTATTTGGGGACAAGGGAAATGGCGTGTTCTGCATGATTCAGCCTCCCTCTTGACAGCAGAGGAGGTTTGCATTCGGCCTCTGGTATTTTAGGAGTTTGTTCCAAATGCTCTGAACAAGAGAGGGCCCGCGTTCCTTGCCCCCTCGGAGGAGGGCCATGAGCATGGTGTTTCCTTCTCCTTTCTGGTGAAGAGCCTCATTTTTCCACCCTAAACTGGGTCGGCTGCTGCACGGGTGTCAGGGCCAGGGTGTAGAGAGGGGAGAGAGCTAAGTCTGACCTGAGCCTGGAAATATGTGTTGGCAGGGCGGGTGGGGCGGCTCTGCCCTGCGGAGCGCCTCCCAGCAGGTGCATCAGGCTCCCAGGGCGGGGAGCGCCCCAGGCTGGAGGCCGCGGCTGAAGCACGCGGGTCTTTCTAGGATTCGGCCTTTGCGAGTTACCAACACATCGTGTGCTGCTTCGAGGCTGACACATACCTTGGCAGGGGCGATGTTTCTGCCCAGAGCCGGAGTCCCTGGGGTCAGGCTGACCTCCGGACTGCAGTTTGGCCTGAAGGAGCGGCCATATGGTGGGTGTGGGTTCTCTCCCTCAGAGTGCCAGAGCCGTAAGAGGCAGGCTGAGCCCGGATCATGCCCACAGTGAGGGCACACAGATGGTCTGGTAGCAGCTTCCCAGGCCGCTGGCTGGCCTGCCGCAACCCCTCACGACCCTCCCTCCCATTCATTCACTGTGAGGTGGGAAGACTTCCTGGCTCCCTCAGTCTAGGGACATCGCTAGTTCACTGCCAAGATTAGGCAGGCTCTATTTAAAAGTGGAGCATTGAGCCGGCACAGCACTTAAAATCCCAGTACTTGGGAGGCTGAGATAGGAGGATCCCAGGGTAAGGCCAGCAGAGACCCTGTTTCAGAATAAAAAATAAAATAGGGTTTGGGTACAGTGGTACAGACCCCCTGGGTTCTATCCTTAGTACACCAAAAAAAAGAGAGAGAGAGAGAGAGAGAGAGAGAGAGAAAGAAAAACAAAAGTGGACCATTGTACCTCCAAATTTTAAAACTTTGCTGCTTTTTTCCCCCTGGCACCGAGGATTGAACCCAGAAACATTTTACCTTCAAGCTACATCCTCAGCTGCCCCCCCTTTTTTGGCACTGGAGATTGAACCCAGGGGCATTAAACCTCTGAGCTACACTCCCAGTCCCCTCCCCTCCCCACCTTTTTGTTTTTTTGAAACAAGGTCTCACTAAGTTGCTGAGGCTAGTCTCAAACCTGAGATCCTGTCTCAGCCTCCCAAGTACCAGGATTACAGGCATGCACCCTCAAGCCCAGGCTACCCTCAGTCCTTTTTATTTTTTGTCTTTTTTTTGTTTTTGTTTTTGTTTTTGTTTTTGTTTTTGTTTTTGTTTTTGTTTTTGTTTTTGTTTTTTGCGGTACCGGGGATTGAACGCAGGGGCGTTCTACCTCCACGCTACGCCCCCGGCCCTATTTTTTTTATGCTTTATTTTTGAAACCGGGTCTCACGAAGTTGCGGAGGGCCTCACTAGGTAGAGACAGAGAGAGAGAGAGAGAGAGAGAGAGAGATCGCTCGTGCGCGCACGCGCACACACATGCATGCTGAGGTTGGCCGTGAACCCGGATCCTCCGGTCTCCGCCTCCCAAAGTACTGGGATTACAAGCTATTTTTTGTTTTGAAACAGGGTCTTGCTAGGTTGCTGAGAGTCTAGCTGAGTTTCTGAGACTAGTCTTTGAACCTGTGATCCTCCTGTCTCAACTTCCCAAGTACTGGGATTACAGGTGTGCGCCAACATGCTCAGTTTTTAAGCCAGATTAGAAGCCAGCCTCAGCAATTTAGTGAGGCCGTCAGCAACTCAGCAAGACCCTGTTTCCAAATAAAAAATAAAATAGGGCTGGGGGTATATAGCTCAGAGGTAGAATGCCCCTGGGTTCAATCCCCAATATCATACACACTCTCACACACACACACAAAAAAGTGTTTGCCTTAAAATAATTTACCAAGCTTAAGCTCTGCATTAGTTTTGTTCTGTTTTCTGTGTTTGTGTGTTTTATTTTACAATAACATAGCTAAGAAAAGTAAAAATTCCCTGCAGATGAATCAGCAATTGAGTAGCAAGAAAAAAGTGAATTCTGGTTCCCAAATATATTAACAACCATCCCCACAGACCTGTGATCATTCCCTGCTTGATGCCACCCATACCTGCCTGGCCCCACCAGCCTGATGTCTTGGCAGAGGGACATACGCCTCAGGATTATCCAGCCCCACCCCCGCCATCCCTTGCAGTGAGGTGTGGCTGCCTGCGTGACTAATTCTGGCAGTGGACAAGTGTCAGTTCGAGATTCTCCTGCACCCTCCCAAGCCCGTCCCAGCCGGGCCCCTTCCCCTCGGTCATCATGGACGATACCTGTTGAGGCCACAAACCCCAAGGTGAAGGCAGATGGGTCACTGAGTCACTTCAGGGGACAGCCTGCGTGGGAGTGGCCTGATTCGGGAGGTGAGAGAGTAAATGAACAATAGATTTTGGTATTAAGCTGGTATAATCCAGGGTTCATTTGCTACCACTGAAGACTGCCCTGATACAAGAGAGTGGCAGTTTATTTAAGAAACACCAATCTCAAGAGACAAAAAGCCCATATCCCCTGGAGGAGGGAAGGCAAAAAGGGGTCAAGGTCACTCCCCACTCCCGCGGGGCACAGAGGGAGCTGTGCAGAAGGACACAGGAGACCCCAGTCTAGCGTCACCCACTGCCCTTCCTACTCTCTGTGACTTAGGGCTAGCTGCTTCATCTCTCTGGACTTCGGTCCATGCCTCCTTCAGTGACCCAGGCGTGAGAGCCTCCACTTGCTTAACAGATGGCATTTACAGTCCTGCTGCCCTAAGGGTGCTGGGATACGAGGGTGGCTGAAGCGAGGGACCCCCACTGTCCGTATTCTTGCTTACATTCAGAAATGTCCCTGGGTGCCAGGCATGGTGGTGCACACCAGTAATCCCAGTACACAGGAGGCTGACACAGGACAAACCTGGGGGATTGTGTATATGGTTTGTCCCACTGCTGAGGGCCATCCCCAATGCCCTGGCAGCGCTAAAAGTGGAATCTAAGCCAGTCACCTGGCAAGTGACCCCCAACTGTCCCAGAATGTCATCTTGCTTTTAGTATCAAAAGCATGATGCTGTTCACAGGTGTGTGCAGGAGCATTTGCCGAAAGATGCTCATTACAACAGCATTACTGTTGGCAAAAGTCTAAAAGTCCTAAATGTCCCTAAGAAATGGACTGGTTAAGCTCCTATACACCCATACTATGACCCACTGTGCAGTGCCAGGCGTGGCGGCACACGCTTTTAATCCCAGTATGTGGGGGGCTAAGACAGGAGGATCACAGGTTCAAGACAAGCCTCAGCAACGTAGCGAGGCCCTGTTTCAAAATTTTAAAAAAATAATAAAAAGGGCTTGGGGTGTAACTCGGGTAGAATGCCCCTGGGTTCAATCCCTAGTGCCACCAAAAAAAAAAAAAAAAAAAAAGGCTGCAGGTGTAGCTCAGGGTAAAATTGCCCCTGGGTTCAATCCCCAGTACCAAAATAAAAAATAAAAACTCAGGCAGCTGTCTTTGTTAGGGTTGGCTGAAGCCTTCCAAGAAACGGTAAGTGAAGACTGCAGGGTATAGATAGTGTAGCTATCACCCATTTGATATGTAGATACACAAACGTGCACATCTATGTATATATTTTGTACAGCCGGAAGGCACCCCAAGAAATCAGAAACAATAGTGTCTGTTTTTCCTTTAAGATTTTATATCAAAGAAGTAAAGAAAGCAAGCAATGGCTCTGAAACCCCAATCCTGGGTTTCAAGCTGAGTTCTGCCACATCGTAACTGTGAGATCTTGGGCGAGCCTCAGTTTCTCCATCAGAAAAATGGGCTAATCAGAGTCTCTGCCTTGTTGGGTTGCAGTGAGGATTAGAGCTGTCCTGGGAGTTGGACACAGGGCCTGGCACCATTAAACATTCTTGGCATCCACTCATGGCACCCATTAAGCTATTTTTTTTTTTTTGGCAGTACTGGGGATTGGACCCAGGGACATTCTACCTCCAAGCTACACCCCCAGCCCTATTTTTATTCTTTAATTTGAAACAGGGTCTTACTAAGTTGCAGAGGGCCTCACTAAGTAGCTGAGGTTGGCTGTGAACCTGTGATCCTCCTGTCTCAGCCTCCCAAGTACTGGGATTACAAGCGTGCGCCACCACGCCCGGCTTCCATTAAGCTATTTTTGATAAAGCCCAAAGCTCACTGCCCATTTGACCATGGGCCCAGATACCTGACAGAATCATCAAGAGCATTCCTTGAAGAGCCAGTGTTGGTATTGGTTTTAATATTTTATCACCTGGCAGCATCTCGGGGAAACATTCATTCGTAGCCTCTTCCTGGGCCCTACCCAGGCTGCTATTAGCAGTCCCCAAAGCCTTCTTAAAAAGTGTGCTTCCCTCGGCCATTTCCCAAACCTCCAGCTCAGTAGCCAGGAGTGACGTGCGGCTGGCCGCACACCCTTTTCTCCTTGAGCTTTGACAGAGGATGTGAGGGATGGGGCTGCTCTTACCAGCAGAGGGAGGAAAGACTCTCGGAGCCATTCTGTGTCTGACAGCAATTCAATTACCCGGCCTGTGCCCTTTCCAGCTAAGCACTTCCTAAACTTCATTAGCACTGCGGCAGTGCCACCAGCTGACATCGGACCCTCTATGCAAGCGTCATACGCGGAAGAGGACAAACCTCCAATGCTGCAGGTCACTGCGGCGCTCCCCGTTCCTGAACCAAGTTGACCTGAGGTCCTCCCCGACCCCCGGCTGAGTGGAGGGTCCCTGTGAGCTTACAGTGGGGCTCAGTGTGAGCCTGCCCAATCTGATTCCCATCATAAAAGTTTTAAGGGTGGCACTGGGGATTGAACCCAGGGGCACTCTACCTCTGAGTTATTTATCTTAATTTATTTTTGTGGTACTAGGGATTGAACTCAGGGATATTTTGCCTTCGAGCTACACCTCCATCCCTTTTTATTTTTTGCTTTGAAACAAGGTCTCACTAGGTTGCTGAGAGTCTCACTACTTGCTGAGGCTGTCCTTGAACCTCCTGTCTCAGCCTCCCAAGTACTGGGATTACAGGTGTGTGCCCCCACACCCACTTCCCTATTTTATTTTGAAACAAGGTCTGAATTGCTGAGGCTGGCCTTGAACCTACCATCCTCCAGTCTCAGCCTCCCAAGTACTGGGATTACAGGCATGTGCCACCATGCCTGGCTCAAGTTATCTTTTTTTGTGTGTGTGTGGTACTGGGGATTGAACCCAGGGGCATTCTACCTCCGAGCTACACCCCCAG
>PVJS01032427.1:0-22779 GCA_004027185.1 Glis glis | reverse complement strand
CCGGGGATTGAACGCAGGGGCATTCTACCTCTGCGCTACGCCCCCGGCCCTATTTTTTTATGCTTTATTTTTGAAACTGGGTCTCACGAAGTTGCGGAGGGCCTCACTAGGTAGAGAGAGAGAGAGACAGAGAGAGAGAGAGAGAGAGAGAGACAGAGAGAGAGAGAGAGGGAGGGAGGGAGAGAGAGAGAGAGATTGATCGATCAATCGATCCGCGCGCACGTGCGCGCTGAGGTTGGCCGCGAACCCAGATCCTCCGGTCTCAGCCTCCCAAAGTACTGGGATTACAAGTGTGCGCCACCACGCCTGGCTAGCCCTCTGCAATTTAATGAGACCCTGTATCAAAAACGAAAAATAAATAGGGCTGGGGCGTAGCTCAGAGGTAGAATACCCCAGGTTCAATCCCCAGTACACACACACACACACACACACACACACACACAAATTGTAAATAAAAACTTAAAAATTGTTCGGGGAGCCGGGTGTGGTGGCGCACGCTTGTAATCCCAGTATTTGGGAGGCTGAGACCGGAGTGTCTGGGTTCGCAGCCAGCCTCAGCTACTTAGTGAGGCCTCCGCAACTTAGTGAGACCCTGTTTCAAAACAAAGAATAAAAAAATCCGACTGGGAGTGTAGCTCGAAGGTAGAATGCCCCTGGGTTCAATCCCTAGTGCCAAAAAAAAAAAAAAATTGATCCCCTCTTCCTGCCTCCGTTCTTCCGGTCCCCTCTTAGTCCTTGGACCTCAGTCAAGAAAGATGAACAATGAATGATGTTAGTGCTTTTCTCCAATCCATTCTCTCTTTCATTGTTGTTTTGTTAGGCTGGTAGATGCTAAATCAATAGTTGAGAAAAACGTCCCTTTAAATTCAGTAATCTGATAGTCACTGAGCATCTTTATTTTCTTGAAGAGAGGAGAATACTTACTGAGCAGAGATTGTGGGGCAACAAAACAAGACTGTGCAAGTGTCACAAACTTCAGCTCACATAGGAATTTTGCTGTCTTCTCTGCAAAGAAGGTCCCACTAGGGATTCAATTACCAAGGAAACGGAGATAACTGTCCTGCAGAATTCATTTCTTCCTTGTGAAACAATATCGTCACCTTCTTTCCACATAGCTTTTTAAGCTGGACTGACTGAATTCCGTGTCCTGATGTGTTTGGTTATAGTGATTTAAAATAGGTTTTACTTCCCTTCCTACTTGGAAACCTTGGGAAATTGATAAAAAAAACAAAACAAAAAAACCAAGAGCCGGGCATGGTGGCACATGCTTGTAATCCCAGTACTTGGGAGGCTGAGACAGGAGGTTCGTAGGTTCGAGGCCATCATGCAGAAACTTACCAAGACCCTGTTTCAAAATAAAAAATAAAATAGGACTGGAGGTGTAGCTCAGAGGTAAAATTTCCCTGGGGTTAACCCCCAATACCACCAAAAAAAAAAAAAGAGAGAGAGAATAAACTAAGCTGGGTATGGTAGTGCACACCTGTAATACCAGCTACTTGGGAGGCTGAGGCAGGAGGATTGCAAGTTTGAGGCCAGCCTGAGCAATTTAGCAACACCCTGTTTCAAACAATAAAAAGGGCTGGGGATGTAGCTCAGTGATAGAGCACCTCTGGGTTCAATCTCCAGCACTGCTAAATAAATAAATAGATACACTGTCAAAGGAAAAAAGCAAGGTAGAGAACAATATGTATAGTAAGGTCTCATGTATATTTATTTATTTATTTATTTATTTATTTATTCATTTATTTTTGGCACTGGGAATTGAACTCAGGGACATTCTACCTCTGAGCTAAACCCCCAGCCTTATTTTATTTTTTATTTTGAAACAGGGTCTCACTAAGTTGCCACGAACCTGCGATCCTCCTGTCTCAGCCTCTCAAGTACTGGGATTACAGGTGTGCGCCATCACACCTGGCTCCCATTTATATACTTTAAACACACACACACACACACACACACACACACACACACACAGAAGGTGATTATCATAGATGTTCCCTTTGGGTAGTGGAACTGGGGTATTTATGTCCCTTGATTCTATGTGAAATGTTTTCCCATTTTTTACATATTGCTTTTATAGCAATTTAGAATTAGTTAATACTTGAAATTTACCTTTTGCATTTTTTGGTGTTTAGCTTCTCCTCGGTTTCCTCGTCTTCCTGCCCCCATGGGCCCCGCCTTCTCTACGAGCATTCATCATGCCCATACATGTTTATTGTGGGCTCCTCCTCTTTGGAATGGTGATCGCAACAGTCCTCATGGGAGTGACAGAGAAGCTGTTTTTTGCCTTGTAAGTTGCATAGTCTTCCTAATCGTAATATGTAAGCTATAAAATGTTAAATACTTGTTTTCTGGGAAATTGTAATATGGATGTAACAATTTTTAATATAAAAAATTTTTTTTGCAGTACTGGGGATTGAACCCAGGGGCATTCTACCTCTGAGCTACACTGCCAGCCCTATTTTTTAATATCAAAAATTTTAAGCTTAGCTGGGCGCATTGCTGCACACCTGTAATCCCTGTACTTAGGCAGAAGCAGGAGGATCGAAAGCTCAAGACCAGCCTGAGCAACTTAGGTGTAGCTCAGTGGTAGAATGCCTCAGGGTTCAACCCCCAGTACCACACACAAAAAATTTAACGTTAAAAATACTTTTTTTCTGTGGTACTGGGGATTGAACTCAGGGGCATTCTACCTCTGAGCTTCACTCCCAGCCCTATTTTATTTTTTATTTTGAAACAGGGTCTCACTAAGTTGCAGAGGGCCTCACAAGTTGCTGAGGCTGGCCACAAACCTGCGATCCTCCTGTCTCAGCCTCCCAAGTACTGGGATTACAAGCGTGCGCCACCACGCCCAGCTTAAAAATACTTATTTTTAAAAGAATTTATTATATCGTACATGTAATAGGATATCACTAAAAGCTCAATTATTGAAGTTACACATTCCCTATTAATCCTTTTGATGTGCATGTTTTCATATTAATAATAATAATAGTTTTACACCCATTTTTGTTTCATTTTTTGAGTTTTTAAGTGATACAGGTGTTCTAGGTGCTATATTATTTTCATACTTAGGATTTTTAACAATTTTATAATATTCCACTATGTAAATTATAGCATAACTTAAATTTAAATTTATATTGAAGCTGTACCAAGTATGCATTTTGAGCAGATAAATTCAAGACTGTATTGCATGATGCTCTATCACCATATTTACAAATGGACACACTTTCTCTCTCTTTTTTCTTAAATAGGAACAATCCTTCATATTCTTCATTCCCACCAGAAGGTGTTTTCACAAATACCCTTGGCCTTCTGATTGTGCTGTTCGGGGCCCTCATCTTTTGGATCGTCACCAGACCACAATGGAAACGTCCTACAGAACCAAATTCTACCCTTCTTCAGCCAAACGGAGGCAGGACAGAAGGAATGGAAGGCATAATAGCAATAAGCCCTATCAACAACCTGGACAGATCCGATTCAGAGTTAAACAGTGAAGCAGCAGCCAGGAAGAGAAATGTCGGCCTTGATGAGACTGGCCAGAGGTCCACCATGTAAGAGGTCAGGGTCATTCCCGTCTAATAGCTAGCTCTGCAGTTTAGCTTCTCCTTCTTATCCGTAAGAAGACTGAGCTGCATAGCATCAGTATTTGTTGTAATCATCGAGAAGGCTTTCTTGGATCTATATTGATTGAGGCCCATGGAAAAGACATGATCGATATTAACAATAGCATATATAAATTGTGTTTATGGTACCTCTTTCTTGTTGAGGACCAAAGTGTTGGCACAGTGCTTTATACAGAATACATGCTCAAAATGTTGATTTGATAACCTGGCAGCATCTGGTTTCTTGTCATTCAGTCATTTCCTCTTGATTCTGGGAGCCCAGTGATTTCAGAGCTAGGTAGCAGTTCTAAAGTTTTACAATCAGATCATGCATATCTGGGACAGGATTTAGACCATTGTGCTACACAGATATCATGACTAAAGTATAGGGTTAGAAAAAAAAGAAACTTTAGGAAAATAATTAGTTCCCTTCTCCCCCTGGCGGCCTTCTGCACTCGCCGTAGCTGGTTTGGGTTCCCATTGGCCCTGGACAAGGGTGTATGTTAGGGTGTTTGGGGCAGTCACTGGGCCATAGGTAGCTGAAGAGATCTTTTCTGGTCACACTTGGAAGATTTTCCAAAACTCAGCTTAGGCCCACGATTTCCCTGGGTTGGTGTACTTTACAGTCCAGATTCTAAACTTAGAATGAAAATACGCCTGAGTGCTTAAGCGGCAGAAACTGCTCTGCGAACGCCAAGGAGCACTTTTCCCTAAGTTTCTGTGTTTTCATTTTGGAAGTACTCACATGGCACTTACTATTCGCCAGACACTCTTCTATGCACTTTAAGAATATGATTCTCTCAGTCCCCAGACTGCCCGAGTGAGGTGGGGACCGCCGTTCTCCCTACGTTCCAGGTTAGAAATCTGGTTAGTACCTGCCCCAACATCACACAGCTCAAAAGTCGTGTCACCGACATTCAACTCTGGCAGTCTGGCACCTCCATGCATGGTCCTAGCCACTTCACTATGTTACTCTCCTGTTTTGTACTAATCTGTACTTCTTTGACCCACCCCCGAATAAACCTCAAACCTCCTCAAGTGGAGTGGAGTTGTTGAAGGAAGCTTCTTTACCAATGACTGTCTTCCAGGGAGGTCCTCCAGAGAGGCCAGGGAAGAGGACGCCACATACCTGGATGTAGATCATGGGCCCCAGCTCCTGCCGACCAGCCACAGCCCGCCTCCAGGCCCCTTTCCTCTTAATATTGTGTTTTGGTGACAGAAAGATTTGGGCAAGAACATTTGTAGCTTTCAAAATTAATAAATTACAGTATTTATTCTTTGGGTCTAGGCTCTAGGCTGACTTAAAACCTAGAGTAGTACCTATGCTGAAATGATGCTTTTTTAAATTTATTTTGGGTTGATTCTTGGCTTCCCTGCAGTTTTAAACTGAAGCATTTTAGAGTCAGGTGAGGTAGTGTGTGCCTGTAGTCTCAGCTACTCGGGGGACTGAGGCCAGAGGATCCTTTGAGCTCAGGAGTTCAGGCTACCCTGGGCAACACAGGGAGACCCTGTCTCTTAAAAAGTCAAAAAACAGCAACAACAACAACACACACACACACACACACACACACACACACACACACACACATATACATACACACTGAACACTGAAGCATTTTTTTAATTTTCAATTTTTTAATTTTTTGGGTACTGGGGATTGAACCCAGGGGCATTCTACCTCTGAGCTACACCTCCAGCCCTTTTTATTTTTATTTTTTGTTTTGAAACAGGATCTCACTAGGTTGCTGAGAGTCTCGCTACTTGCTGAGGCTGGTCTTGAACCTGTGATCCTCCTGTCTCAGCCTCCCAAGTACTGGATTTACAGGTGTGTGCCACCATGCCTCAGCTACACTGAGGCATTTTAATGGGGATAAAAACTTTACAGTTTACACCAAATACACTTAACATTTTGGGTACTTAGTGAACTTTCTTTTAGGTAATTGGTGATTACTTCTGAAGATGAAATACAAGTTAGTTACACTCTATCATATCTTTTTTGCCCCCCTTGGTGGTACTGGGATTGAACCAGGGGGGGGGTTATACCAATGAGCTACACCCCCAGCCCTATTTTGTTTTGAAACAGGGTCTTGCTAAGTTACTATCCTGGCCTCAAACCTGCCATCCCCTGCCTCAGCCTCCCAGTACTGGGATTACAGGTATTTGCCACCATAACACTGTTTTGCCCAGTAACACTGTTTTCTTCTTATTTAATTAATTCTATTTCCCAAATTGGTGATGGTGTTAGAGGATCACCAGTGCCCAGCCCAAAGTCCGGAACATAGTAGCATAATTAAATTCAGCATGGGTGCTAAGTAGGAGTACTTGCAAGGTTACACCCAAATATAGTTTGATAAATAGATGTTTCATGACATGGAGGTGCACAAAATTCCAGGGTTCTTCTGGGGACGGGGATAGTGACTGAGTCCCAAGAACTGAGGCTGCCATTCCTTTTTTTTATTAGGCCAAGAAAGAGGTTATCAGTGCAAAGCTAATTATTTGGCACTAGAATAGCTCCATTGCAAAGTATTTGAGCACCCCTCATTTCAACCCTTTATTTTCTCTCTAGTGGGCTGATGTGAGGGTAATCTTACAGATATTATAGGAACTTCTTTTCTTTCTTTTTCAGCCTTTATGAAAAGGACGCATAGTAAAATATATCTAGAAAACCTTTCTATTTAAGGCTCTTCTTTTAATGGGCTTTTTATTCTAAGGATAATTGCACCTTTATCTTTCAAAAGCTGATATTTCCTACCTAAAGCATCTTCCCCAAAAATATCATATTAAAAAGCCCACATAGAATAGGGGAGAAGAAAGCCTAAGGTATCAATTCCAAAACAGTGATTGAAACCTTCCCAAATAATTATAGCTTTGATCATCTACAGAGATAATCTGGCTTGACCTACCCCATAATCTAATTTCAGAAAAGAAAGCTTTATTTTAGCACTCATCTACATCAACACGAAAGCCGTTTCTTCCAAAGGGTTTATTGAGAAACGCAAATGAATATACTTTATTGAATTAATGTCATCAAGAGCGTGCGGCTTCCTGTGCGTGTGTCAAGCTGAACCCACCCTCCCCAGCATTTTCCTTCACTTATGTGATTTCATTTAAATGGTGCTGTTTAGACGGCACATCTCAGACCCTGCAACGCATGACAAAGAAGGCGACTGCACTTTCTAAGGAATATTGACAAGTGGTTTCTGGTTTCTAAAGGACGAAATAAATTGTATGTCTCGTTTTTTAATTAAGCTCTTTTCCCTGATGAGTTGGAAATTCCAGTGTGGCACTGATTGGCCACAACTGCTGAATGTAAAGCACAAAGGAAGAAGTTTGTTGCAATATGATGGGATTTTTATCTTGGAGTGGCCTTTTCTAGATAACTCCAACAGAAGACTGTAACTGCTCTTATAGCTACACATAGGAAAGTTTAGAAGAAAATTAATAATCTTTATCCTCTACATGGTACCTGAAAACTTTAAATGGAAAAAGATTTCTATCTTTAAAATTGTCTTTTTATCTCAGCACATTTATGGAAACATTAAATTTCTTGAATATTTTATAATTTTGTAGGAAAAATATGCATCTATTTTTTCTTGACATTTTATATGGTAATAAAGGTATTTTGGAAGCTTCTTGTGTGTCTTATCAATTTGTCCCAGGATAGAAGGTGTAGGGGTCTTCTAAATTTCTTTCCCATGATTATTTTGCTTGTTAGCTTGTTATTCAAGGGGATAATTTTTAAAAGTTTTTCTATTGGAAATACTGCCAGATTTCTATATATAAAGTATACTTTTTTGGGGTATTGGAGATTGAACCCAGGGACATTCTACTTCCAAGCTATTCCACCATCCCTATTTTATTTTTTATTTTGAAACAGGGTCTCACTAAATTGTTGAGAGTCTTGCAAAGTTTCTGAGGCTGGTCTTAAATCTGTGATCCTTGTTTCAGCCTCCCAAGTACTGGGATTACAGGCATGTGCTACCATGCCCAGCTACAAAGTATACTTTGAGTATCATACACTATACATTGCTGGAAGTATCAGAGAACTATTTCAAAACTGTCATGGTGTGCCCTGTGTACAGGATTCAAATTGGAGCCACACTGCAGTGCAGAAGGGTGCCATAGATGTAGTCAACCATGCAGATTCAATGGAAGTTGAAAAATCACTGAAGAAGAGCATATAAAAGTACTAGTTGAGCCAGGCATGGTGCCACACACCTGTAATCCCAGTACATGGGAGGCTGAGACAGGAGGGTTGCAGGTTTGAGGCCAGCCTCAGCAACTTAGCAAGACCCTGTTTCAAGATAAAAAATTAAAAAATAGAGCTGGGGTATAGCTCAGAGGTAGAATACCCTTGGGTTCAATCCCCAGTACATATATGTATGTATGTAATGGGAATCTCCAAGATGCGATATGTGACACATAGTACTTGCATGTATTTGACCAGAGAGCTCTTCTTTTTGGAACAGCGGCAGAATGACTGCTTTGCTTCACTTTGGGAAAACATGGTCAGAGAACAGTCTTACTCAAGTGCCCTTACAAATTCGTGCCAAGTTACAGACCTTGCTTATTATCCACTTAAATTTAATTCTCATCTAATTAAATGCTGCAGAAAACATACCTACTTTCAGTATCTTTCAATTAAAGGTGAGAGTTTGACCTTCATGATAAGGTAGGCATGATAGGGGAATATCATGTAATTGTAATCTCTACTTAAAAATGTCTGAGCATCAAGGCTTGGGTCATTGGACAAGAAAAAATTCTGCATATAACATTGTATTCTGGCAGCTTGACACTTCAACATGGGAATATTGACAAAACAAATTCACACAAAAATAGATACATAAGTATGTTCACTTCTATCATATGTCACAGTATATTGCTGTGACAACATACCTGACAAAAACAAAGGAAGAAACATTTACTTGGCTCATGGTTTCAGATGTTTTAGTCCATGGTCACTTGGCTCCATGGTATCTGGGGCCTGTGGCCAGACACAGCATCACAGCAGGAAGGGTATGGTGGAGCAAAGATGCTCTCTTCATAGCAACTGAGGAGAGACAGACAGACAGACAGAGACAGGCTATGGACAACATATAGTGCCCGAGGGTACACCCCAAGGACCCACTGCCTTCAACCAGGTCCCACCTCCCTACAGTTTCCACCACCTCCCCACAATCCATTCAGCTATGAATCGATCGGTGAATCAGTCCACTAATGAAGTTAGAGCCCTCATGATCCAGTTACTTCCTCATGATCAACCTCTGAACACTGCGGCATTGGGGACCACACCTTCAACACTAGTGCCTTTGGGGAGCGCTTTATATCCAAACCATAGCAATGAGGCAAGCTGCGTCACTGAACGGGAAAAGCGTTTTTTACAAGGACTCTGAGAATGAATCTACTATTGACTAGTTCAGGATTTTCTCCCAAGTGAGGGATCCATTTTTATTTTCCCAACCTCTTATTTTTATTGTTTTTCTTTTTCTTTTTTCTTTTTTTTGTGGTGCTGGGGATTGAACCCAAGGGCATTCTACCTCTGAGCTCTACCCCCAGGCCTATTTTTTATTCTTTATTTTGAAACAGGGTCTCACTAAGTTGCGGAGGGCCTCACTAATTAGCTGAGGCTGAGATCCTCCTGTCTCAGCCTCCCAAGCATGCACCTCCACGCCTGGCTTTCATTGTTTTTCTTTTTATACTGGGGTTTGAACCCAAGGGTGTTCTACCTCCAAGCTGCACTCCCAGCCCTTTTTCTTTTTTATTTCGAAACAAGGTCTTGCTAAATTGCTGAGGCTGGCCTCAAACCTGCAATTTTCCTGTCTCACCCTCCCAAGGACTGGGATTACAAGCATGCACCACCACACCCAGGCAACTTCTTATTTTTAAATTTTAAGCCATAAAACAATTAATACAATGAACATCTTCTCCAGGAGATTCAACCATTATTTACATTTTGCACTTGCCACATTTGACTCCTCTCCTTACCCCCATGGTTTTTAAGGTGAATTGTAGACATAAGATTTTACCCACAGAGACTTCTGCATGCATCTCTTAGGAATAAATAAGATGCATGATATCCTCTAAACCTGCTTAAGGAAAGCATACAGATCGTGTCCCAGATGATGTCTTTGGAATAAGTTCTTTGCCCTGTCTGGTACAGAAATCATATCTCCTCTCAGAAAAGAAGGTGAAGCCAGGCACAGCGGTAATCCCAGTACTTAGGAGGCTGAGACAAGAGGATCGCAGGTTCCAGGCCAGATTCATCAATTTGTCAAGACCCTGTTTCAAAAATAAAAAATAAAAAGGGCTGGGGGTGTATCTCTGTGGTAGAGCACCCCTGGGTTCAATCATTGGTAGAAAGAAAGAAAGAGAGAGAGAGAGAGAGAGAGAGAGAGAAAACATCACAAGTACTTTAAAATATGTATTATCAGAAGCCCATCTGCCTGGTTGACATCATCCAAATCCTTGTTTAGTCTAACTCAACAAGAAATTGAAGAGAACATTTTAAAAGCAAAATATATGTTTTCTTAAAAGCAGGAAAGAGGAACTAAAGCACCTGCCAAGAGCCCAACTTGGTCAAATACCAGGATGGCCTGAGGGATCGCTTGCTTTGCAGCTTTGTTAACCACCAGACCCCCAGAGGCATAAACACACACAAGTCTTCCAAAGGTAAGGTGAATTACTGGAAGCTGGGCAGTGTAGCATCATGAGAATGGAACCAAACAGGAAGATCTGGATTCCTGTAAGAACTCTAGCATGGTCCAGAAGTATAACCTTGGACAAGTCAATTAATCTCTCCATCCACTACAAAATCAGGCCTTTGTTTCTTCTTTTTGGCAGTACTGGGAATTGAACCTACAACATTCTACCTCTGAGTTACACCCCAGCCATATTTTTATGTTTTATTTTGAAACACAGTCTCACTAAATTGATAAGGCTGGTCTCGAACTTGCAATCCTCCTGTCTCAGCCTCTGAAATACTGGGATTACAGGCATGCACCACCACACCCAGCAAAATCAGGTCCTTTCTTATTCACTCACCAATCAGTTCTAGAGGATCTCCTGGGTTCACATGACTGTTCGTAGGCACTCACCTGGGTTCACACTAGAATGCTAGAGTCTGATATTTTATAGACAGTTGCTCTCAATTTAATTTATCACACCATTTTCATCCTTCAGCATAGAATTATCCAGAATTCTCATAGCTTATGAATGGAGTCATACTCTAGGTATTGAGGGCTCCAGAAAGGAGAGAGGGCCAGTGGGTTTTGTAAAAGTAAGAGGTAGAGGCAAGAAAGGGTTTTGTAAAGGTAGAGGCAAGAAAGGGATAGGGGATAAACTGAGTAGTTAGAGATGGGTCCGAACAGAATCCACTTGGCTCAGAACGGCTTGGAGGGACAGGATGAAGGAAGAAAAGCATGGGGAAACCCTGAGAAAAGATGGGTGAAAGCCACAGATCATACGGTAAATTCCCAAACTTTTTAGTCTAAATAGCTGATTTTCTATAATGTGTGATTCACTATTTTTTTTATCTGAACCAAACAGTATTTATGTGTTTGCTATTATTCCAAGAGAAGAGAGTGAACCAAACACATTTGTCCTCAAAGATTTGATACTGTACAAAATGGCCGAGGTCATAGTGTCATGGGTAACATGCTAACTCTGAGGGGTCCTTGGCTTCCATGATGAATAAGAATTTCAACACGTGCCATCAGAAAAAGGCAAAAGTTTTAATTAACTTAAAAAGGTGGGGATACAGGTTGGGGTCATCTAACAAAGGGAGAGCGAGTCTCCTTGCGCGCGTCCATCCATCCAGGCGAGCAAGAGAGAGTCCGTGTGCTTTCACAGTTCTTTTATAGGAGGGGGTAGGAAGGGTTGCACAGTAGAGGGCAGGACTTCCTCTTAGTCCTGTTTCCCTGGCAACAGATAGCCAGTGGGGGTCTGGCCTTTGTCCTCTTTACCCACCGTATTTACATTAAGCATCTCAGGTGTGGAGAGGAGCCATTGTGATTAAGGGTGTGGACTTATTAAGGCTTCTGCCTGACTGAAAATACCTTATAGGGTGGAGTTAGATTATGAACTTTCAAAATTTTAAATCTCTATTTTCCCAATGTCTCCTTTCTGCCTAATATTTCTATCTTTCTATTCTACCTCATCAATAGGTTTTGACAAATGTGAGCCAGAATCAATAGAGACTAGTGTTTGGTTCTACGGGGAAAAGGACACAAACTAAACATGACCATAAGGGACACAATAGTGTTGGGAAAAGTTGTCTTTATGTTTCTCAGAAGACATTGAGATACATTGCTCAGCACAATGGCTTGTTCTGTTCTGTTTGTGGGGTATCATAATTTGATTGCTTTTCCTCGTTGCACAATTTTGTGAAACTGATTGTTATTCTTCATTGTACAACAATTCAAAGGGCTGTTAGTAATAATCAATTGGAAAACAGTTTGGAAACCCTCACATAGGACAGGCACTCACTTTCAAACACACATATGCACAGTCATGGATCAGTGCCATCCAAGAAAAGAAATGTGAGATATTTAATAAGGAAAACTGAGCATTGATGAAGTTTAATTATGAAACTAAAAATATCTTTGGGTAAAATTGGTGGACACATCTCCTCTTTGTGAGAGACCCAAGAACTCCATGTCATGTGATGGCAAAGAGCTCCCCCGAGCTCTTTTGTCTTAGACAAATACAGGGCTAGTAATGTGAAGGCACTGTTGTGTGTCACCTTGTAGGAGGGTTCACAGGGAAAAAGAACCTAGTATATGCTCTGAAGTCAGACTTGGGTATTTCTGGCCATTAGAACAGTTGACTCATTACACAAATACTCAAAGCAAAATAAATTATGCCTCATCAATACAAAAACAATAAAACTCCTTGATTTCATAATCCATATGCCTCATGTGTCCTCTTCCTGTGTCAGAAGGGAAGGCTCAATTAAGATCATAAATAATAGGTTGTAGCACTACAATGCTTAGTGGATTATATATTACAAATGGTATATTAAGTATGTAAAATATCCTCATCTTATGGTTCCAAGCCTCATCACTAACTACCTGTGAGAACTTCAGATGTGAACATGTGACCTCTTCCTTGTGAGAGCAAAGCCAGTGAGCACGACCCGAAGAGAAAAGAACGGAGAAAGGCTTATTACCCACAGCCAGCAGGGAGAGCATGAGGGTCACCTGCAAAGGAATGCTCTTCCTAGCGAGGGGAAGCATGGGGATTTTATCTGGAGAGCCTATATATATTCATTGAGGAAGGCCCTGTAGAGGTGGGTACATTCCTGAGCATGCTCAGTTTAGGATGTACATTTGTAGTATGCTCAGTACAGGGTCATAGTTTAAGAAGGAAAGATGGCATTTCTGGACATGCTCAGATCAAGGTCATAGAGCAGGTGTTAAAAGGTTAAGAGGAGCCGGGCATGGTGATGCATGCCTGTAATCCCAGTACTTGGGAGGCTGAGACAGGAGGATCGCAGGTTCGAGGACAGCCTCAGCAAGTAGTGAGACTCTCATCAACCTAGCAAGACCCTGTTTCAAAAATAAAAATAAAATAGGGCTGGGGGTGTAACTCGGAGGTACAATGCCCCTGGGTTCCATCCCTAGTACCACACAAAAAAAGAAAAAAAAAAAAGGTTAAGATGATAGATGGAAACACTTAAAGATGGTAGACACAAACATTTCTGGGCATGCTCAGTTCAGTATTATAATAAATACAAATTTATTCTAGGAACCTAAATGAAAAAGTTAGAGTAGCTGGGTGATCTTAGCTAGTTCTTGATAAATTTCTCCAAAAAGTTTTAACCGAAACAAAAGGAAAGGACACTGAAGGTGGGTTAACATAGGAATTTGCCCCTAAAGATGCCTGCCTTGCTTAGCAGCTAACAAGTCTCTCTGAAGTACAGCTTCTGCATCTGTAGGATGGAGTTGAGCGTTCCTTATTTTAAAATAGGTTCTCAGATTCTTTTTTTTTTTTTTTTTGCAGTACTGGGGATTGGACCCAGGGACATTCTACCTCCAAGCTACACCCCCAGCCCTATTTTTTTTATTCTTTATTTTTGAAACAGGGTCTCACTAAGTTGTGGAGGGCCTCATTAAGTAGCTGAGGCTGGCAGCGACCCGGATCCTCCTGTCTCATCCTCCAGAGTACTGGGATTACAAGCATGAGCCACCACACCCGGCTGGTTCTCCGATTCTTTAACCCTCCTCCCATCAAGAGGTGGAGTCCAATTCCCCTCCCTTAGAGGTGGGCCAGGGTTGGCGATGCACTTGTAAAGCATGAATGAAGCAGGAGTAATACTGCGTGACTTCTGAGACCAGGTCCCCTGGCTCTTTCCTCGGGTTGCTTGCCTTTGGATCCCAAACACCTCACCACTGGATGTGAAAACCAAGCAGCCACATGGGAGAGTCACGTGTTGGTATTTGGACAACAAACGGTTCCAGATGAGCTCCCAGATGCAGCCAGCATCAGCCACCAGATGTGTGAGAGTGAGTTTTCAGAGTATTCTCGCCCCCACCCCATCGCTGACTCACCCCAGCTGACACTGAGTACCTCAGAGAAACTGTCACTTCCAAGTTCTTTCCATATCACAGATTCACGAGCAAACAGATGTCCGTTCTGTTTTCAGTGATCACGTTGTGGCGTGGTTTGTTACACGGTCACATAACTAGAACAGAGTTCAGCACCGAAACAAAAGCTGAAAACATGTGGCCGTGGCTTCAGGACTGGGTGGCAGGCAGAATTGGGAAGGTCTTAAGTGACTATTAGGGAAGCCTCGTGGTTCTGGAAGTTTTTGGTGAGGACTTATAGGAGGGTAAGGAAAATGTTACTGGGAGCTGGCATAGAATGAAAAAAGTTGAACATCAGTGTCATCTATGGAAAGACAGAGTATGGAAGACACACCAAGTTCATCGGATGACCTACCTAAGGAGACTTGCAGGAAGAGCACTGAACTACTGCCTGGCTTTTCTCAGCACCTACAGTAAAATGCAAGCGAAAATGTTAAAGGAAGGTCTGTTAACTATATACAAGTCAGGAACTTCTGGGCTTGAAAACTTTCCCCTTTCGAGCATCTTCCTATGGTAATGGAAAAGGCCTCCAGGTGAATATCAAATCTAAATCTAGTGCTGTCAGGATGGCCCAAAGGTAAAGTCAAGGGTGCAACTAGAAAACTCTTTGCTGAGGCCTCAGGAACTTTGAAGGTTGTCGAGGCCGTCTTAGAACGCACACTGAGATTATCAGCTTGGACCGGCTCAGTTTGAATACACAGTATTTGGCTGGATGGGATCTGTCCACAAGCGGACACATTCTAAGGGACCTGGTGTAATCTCTAAGGTGCGGCCTTTGATGTCGTCTCTATCTAGTAATGTTTAATCCCTCCTTCCTCCTTCCTCAGTGTCTGCCTCACTGACCTTCTTTATTGTAACTCATAACAATTGTTAGTTTTTGTGTTTGATTGACTTTTATGATGCCTTGTCTAAAGTTTCTATAAAAGTAAGGTGCTGGCTACAGATGGACGGGAGAATCATCATCTATCTCCTCCCCGACCCCCCAAATTATTAAATATACTCTCGAATTATTATATCAGGCTTCATGTTGTTGTCGTGTGAGAAAGACTAATGTCAGGGAGTATTCCTTACAGCAGTGACCTTCCGTCATAGGAACCATGGCAGTTCAGGGAACTGCCTAAAGCAACAACCCTCTGTGGCAGGACTACGGAGCAAGCAGCATCCGCTAGAGTCCACTATAGAAAGTGCTGCTTCACAGACCCTTTCAACCAGATGAAAGACCTATAAATCTTAAAAGTATTATTAGATAGCACCTTCAGGAGGATCTAAGATAGAAAAGAGCTAAGGGAGATTTCTGGGTGTGGATTTTGCCTAATGGAGTTGGGTATAAATTGATTCCTAAGAAATCTACACATTTTTTTCTTGAAGAATTATATAATCAACTGTGACTGAAAGGGACGGTCAGGCCTTTGAATCTCAGACTTCTAAGAGCAGGAAGCAGTCTAAGAAAACTGCTGTGGGAGAGTAAAATATCCCACATTGGTTATTCAGAGAAACTGCAGACCTCTGCAGACACAAAGATGGCTCTAAGAAGCTGTCCTTTTGAGCTGGGCATGGTGGCGCACGCTTGTAATCCCAGTACTTTGGGAGGCGGAGACCGGAGGATCCGGGTTCGCGGCCAGCCTCAGCGCTCTCTCTCTCTCTCTCTCTCTCTCTCTCTCTCTCCCTCTCTCTCTCTCTCCCTCTCTCTCTCTCTCTCTTCCTCTGTAGTGAGGCCCTCCGCAACTTCATGAGACCTGGTTTCAAAATAAAGTATAAAAAAATAGGGCCGGGGGCGTAGCGTGGAGGTAGAACGCCCCTGTGTTCAATCCCCGGTACTGAAAAAAAAAAAAAGAAGCTGCCCTTTTGTAAAAAGAAATCTATACTTATCTACAGTAGTAGAGTAAATAGCAAAGACAGGGCTTTTCTTCTCTGATACCCACCCCCCTTGCTGTCCACAAGGACTCTCTCCACAGGAAGATGAAATTGGGGGACAGACACCTGACCGGGACAGAGATGGTGGCTGTTACCTGGGAGACTCCATCTGCACCACAAGACAAACCCTTGATCACAGGGCACACCCCTCCCCCAGCCTCCCTCAGCCTCCCTCAGCCTCCCTCAGCCTCCCCCAGACTCCCCCAGCCTGCCCCCTTCCTCCAGCAGCCCAAGCTCCAGGCCCTTTGTTTAGATAAATAAGGGTCAACTATTTCCCTTCCTTTTGAGTCTTACACTCCTGTGCCTTAGGCGTGTAATAAAATTTGTGTGTTCTGTCATCTGCTATTGTCAGTATTTCATAGACTAAAATTATTGACGCTTCAGAGGGGAAAGAGTGTCACACTTCTCTACATGACTTGGCTACATATACAGACTGCTTTTAATGGAAAAATAAGAAGAGTTCAGAGGATGGGGCCAAGAGCCCGGGGCAACTTCCAGGCAACATTGCTCAGGTGGATTTCAGAATTGCTGTGGACTAGTGACTGTTGTGTGCCTCTTATTTTCCCCCTTTTGAATAGAGTATGTTGGACGCAATTGGCAAGTTGCTTGTCTCTTGATTCACGGGTCTTCAGGTTGAGAAGACAGAAGGATCGCCTGTGAAGAAGGATGCTCAACAGTACCCAAGGAGCCCAGCCACTCCCGCACCTGACTTACATGTCAAGGTCATGTTCCTGGCGCCTGGGCCTGAAGATGCTGCAGAGACCCTGTTTAAAGAGTCTACGGTGTGTAGGGGAGTGAGTGCATTTTGCACACAGGGAAGAATAGAAATAATTGATGTCCATTGAGTGATTCGGTACCGGGGATTGAACCCAGGGGCATTCTACCTCTGAACTTCACCCCCAGCCCTATTTTTTATTCTTTATTTGGAAACAGGGTCTCACTAAGTCACAGAGGGCTTCACTAAGTAGCTGAAGCTAGCCGCGAACCTGTGATCCTCCTGTCTCAGCCTCCCAAGTACTGGGATTACAAGTTTATGCCACCATGCCCAGCATACTGAGCCATTTTAATGAACTCTTGTAATAATTTTTCACCACGCCAGGCAATTGTGGTGGTTTTAAAATATGTCCACAAATTCTTTGACATTCTTCCCCCAAAAAGTTAGAACCTAATTCCCTTTCCTTGAATAGCAGCTGGTCTCAGTGACTTGCTTTTAACAGACAGAATATGGCAGAGATGCTGAGTACAGTGGCACGTGCCTGTAATCCCAGTATTTGGGGGGCTGAGACAGGAGGACTGCAGGTTTGAGGACAGCCTCAGCAAGTAGTGAAACTATGTTTCAAAATAAAAAATAAATAAATAAAACAGGGCTGGGGGTGTAGCTCAGAGATAGAATGCCCCTGGGTTTAATCCCCAGCACCAAAAGAAGAAAGAAAGAAAGAAAGAATGTGGCAGAAGTGATACTGGATGAGTTCTCAGACAAGGTCACAAGAGAGGACACAGCTCTTGCCTTGCTCTCGTCTCTCTTGGGATGTTTGCCTTTGGAACCCAGGCACCATCGTGGGGGAGAACCAGGCAGCCGCATGGGGAGGCCGTGTGTGGCTCTGCCCACAGCCCCTGCTGAGGCCCAGCTGAGAGCCAGCACTGACCAGCAGACCTGTCAGTGAGTGGGTTCTCAGATGGTCTGGCCAGCAGGCTCAGGTCACCCAGCTGACACCAAGGGAGCAAAGACAAACCGTCCTCAAGCCCTGCCCAAAAATGGATTTGTGAGCAAAATAAATGGATCATTGTCTAAAGGCGGGAGATGTTAGGATGATTGGATGTGCAGTAAAAGATAATCAGATATTGATAGGCAAATGCCTACTAGAAATATCCACGCATTTAAATAAAATCTTGTAACAGTTTTTACACTTTTTATAATTTTGTTTTGGGTACTGGGGATTGAACCCAGGGGCATTCTACTTCTGAGCTACACCGCGAAATATTTTGTTTTGAAAATATTTTATATTTTATATTTTGTTTTGTTTTGCTAAGTTGCTGAGGGTTTCACTAAGTTGCAGAGGCTGTCATCGAACCTGCAATCCTCCTGTCTCAGTTTCCCAAGTACTGGGATTACAGGCATGTGCCACTATGCCCAGCTCAATTTTTACAATTTTATTTATTTATTTATTTATTTATTTATTTATTCATTCATTTATTTATTTGCAGTACTGGGGATTGAACCCAGGGGCATTCTACCTCTGAACTTCACCCCAGCCCTGTTTTTTATTCTTTATTTGGAAACAGGGTCTCACTAAGTTGCGGAGGGCCTCGTTAAGTAGCTGAGGCTGGTCATGAACCTGCCAATCCTCCTGTCTCAGCCTCCCAAGTACTGGGATTACAAGCGTGCGCCACTACATCCGTCAAAATTTTTATAATTTTATACATTCTAAGTTACACTTACTTTATGGTGTCCACCCATCTTTATCTCTTACTAACTGGGGCCTTCAGTATGTCAGGGTCCTGAGCTTTAGTTTCTGCAATTGTAGAGATGAGAATACCTGCCATTTTCTTTTTCCTCAGCTTTATTGAGGTATAATTGACAAATAAAATGGTAAGTATTTAAGGTGTAGTAGGTGATGATTTAATATATGTATAAATTGTGCAACACAATTACCAAAATCAAGTTAGCTAACATATCCATCACCTACAAAGCCTATGTGGCATGTGTATGTGTGTGTGTGTGTGTGTATGTGTGTTGAGAACACTTGAGATCTACTCTCAGCAAGTTTCAAGCATAGAATGCAGTACTGTTAACTATAGTAACCATACTGTACATTTGTACTTATTTGAAAAAACCATTTATGAAGGCTATGTGGTAATAATAAAAATAATGGTCTAGTGTAGGTTATAAAGTTAGATTCAAGCTATTAAACCATAAAATTGTACAGATGAGAAATAGAGGGAATTGCTGGGTGCAGCGGCACATTCCTGTAATCCCAGTACTTGGGAGGCTGAGACAGAAGGATTGCAGGTTTGAGGCCAGCCTCAGCAACTTAGACTCTCAGCAACTTAGTGAGATCCTGCTTTAAAATAAAAACTAGCTGGGCGTGGTGGCGCACGCTTGTAATCCCAGTACTTTGGGAGGCGGAGACCAGAGGATCAGGGTTCGCGGCCAGCCTCAGCTCTCTCTCTCTCCCTGTCTCTCCTCTCTCTCTCTCTCTCTCTCTCTCTCTCTCTCTCTGTCTCTCTCTCTCTCTCTCTCTCTCTCTCTCTCTCCTTAGTGAGGCCCTCCACAACTTTGTGAGACCCGGTCTCAAAATAAAGTATAAAAAAAAATAGGGCCGGGGGCGTAGCGCGGAGGTAGAACGCCCCTGCATTCAATCCCCGGTACCGCAAAAATAAATAAATAAATAAATAAATAGATAGATAGATAAAATAAAAACTAAAAAGGACCAGGGATGTAGCTTGGAGGTAGAATGCCCATGGGTTCAATCCCCAATATATAGAGAGAGCCAGAGAGAGAGAGAGAGAGAGAGAAAGAGAGAGAGAGAGAGGAGAGGAGAATTAGATTAGTGGGATTAAAAGCAATTTTTCTTTCCATTTTTAAAATCTTCTGTAAGATTATTTACTCTAGTAATAGAAAATGCATTATTACAAAATAACTTTGTGGAGTCCCAAATCCAGGCAGCAGGCCAGTGGTCATCTTTTTCTCACCGACCTCTCTGCCTCTTACATCAAGTAAGGAGGTTTAGAGGAGAACTTGGAGTTTGGAGGTCCACAGAGGATTGACTACAGAGCCCAGATTTCCTTTCCAGCAGGTGCACCATCCCTTCATCCTATAGCCCCCCAATACTAGTTAGTTCTTACCTCTGGGAGCCAACCATTAGAGCCAGTGCCACATAAAATGCCCCTTATTTACATAACTGGGAAGCATAGCTCTCTGAGCTTGGGGGATTATAATCCAGTGAGCGGGGGTCAGTCAACATGCACAGGTTGGAAAGCTGCCTCCCCACATATTGTCTGGGGTCTTCACAGATATCACTAAGGATCTCGAGATGAGGTCATCCTGGATTACACTTGATCCAACAAGTGTCCTTATAAGAAAGGTGGGCGTGGTGGCGCCCACCTGGTATCTCAGTACTTGGAGGTGAGACAGGAAGATCGCAGGTTTGAGGCCAGCCTCAGTGATTTAACGAGGCTCTCTGCAACTTAGTGAGGCCCTGTTTCAAAATAAAAAGTAAAAGGGGAAAAGAAAAGGCAAGCTGGAGATGTAGCTCAGAAGTAGAACATCCCTGGGTTCAATTCCCAGTGTATATCACACACACACACACACACACACACACACACACACACACACACAAAAGATAAAAAGAAAGAAAAACAAAAAAGGAAGGAAGGAAAACACAGAGAGTAGGATGTCATGTGAAGACAGAGCAGAGATTGGAGCTATGTCGCCATAACCCAGGAACTGTCCGGAGCGACAAGGGGCTGGACCAGGGCAGACTCTTTCCTAGAGCCTGGAGGGGAGAGCAGCTGCCCAGTCCCGTGGTTTTGGATTTCTGGCTCACTAGAATGGTGACAGAATAAATTTTGTGTGCTTTTAGCCACTAACTTTGTGATAATTTGTTACAGGCAGCCTCCGGAAACTAATTCAATGGAATCTTGTAATTATAACAAGGAATGAAAAAAAACCAAGTTACAGAAAAACAGATACCATTTAAATAAAAATTTAAAAACACAAAGCCAATGCTTTACACTGTGTATAGATGCATATATATCAGTAAAAGTATAAAGAAGCAACCGAGAGTGATAAATACCTAATCGAGGGCAGTGGGAAGTGACCAGCCAAGGGAGGGACCAGGATGGGCTGGGGCGGGGGCGTCACCTGCACCAGTCACACCCTGTTTCCTAACATAACAGCAAAAGTGGGGGGGGGCAGGATGATGGAGACCATACTTTGATACTCATGTGTAGTATTTCATATTGCCTATTTCATAATAATCGAATTTAAAATAACATTTAAAGGGAAAACTTGAAAAGACAAGAAGGGAGGTAAACAGCAGCTTGAAGGTGGGGAAGCTTCTCTCTTGGATAACGTGTGACCTTTCAAATGTCAGTCAGAATGGGATAATTTGGTGCATATATATCTCCTGGCACTTAACAAGCAGATGAAAATCACTTTGTTAACATTCAGGGTTCTGATGCCGTTTATAAATAATTCCAATAGTAACCTTTTTCATTGGAAAACACCTGTACAGTGCAGACTCTGATTACTCCCTGTGGATATTGCTTAGCTCAAAATTAATATATCATACTTGCTAGAATGACAGACTGCGGGCTGGAATAAGAGAAAACAGTAATTTATAAGATGGAGTAATTACTGGAGGATCCAGGTACTATTTACTGACTTTCTTCTTTGTTCTCAAGCCAACCAAATTATCAAGTCCACATTCCCAGAGTCCTTTATTAACCTTAATCTTAGGTTGTCTATCAAAAACAATACTGTGGTGGATTAATAAACACCACAAACCCATAATAAACGGCACAGGCCCTTCGTCTTCCCAGGTAATAAGTAAGCTCAGCTGAAGCATTATCAAAGTGACTGACTAGAGGCAGCGGGGCTGTTCCGCGCCTGTTCCCGCGGCGTGGCCCAAGCGGCCTCACTGGCTGCACTGTCCGTACCAGCCACCAGGTGGCAGCAACTCCACGGCTGCGGACCAGCGGCCTCCGCGGGCGCCCGAGGCTGCCTGGACCTCACCGCCCCGTGGAGCGCTCTGGCTTCAAAACCTTCAAAGTCAGGCTTGCTTGTTTCTTTGAGAGCTGGGTTTTGGAAAAACATTGTGGTCATTTTCAATGAAAAATTACCCATGCTAATCACAACGCATCTACAACAGTATTGGGATATCTAGTAAAAGCAGCCTTCTTTTTTTTTTTCTTTATATTGCGCGCCTGATGGTGAACTACTTTATTTTAAAAACATGCTCAGGCAAAATTACGGAGCTCATAAAAAGATCTGCGGTGGCCAGGGTTGGAGGGAGTGGGAGATGAGATGGAGCTCAGAGGATTTTTAGGGCAATGAAAATACACTGTATGATACTGTAAGTGTTCAAACCCACAGAATGTACACCCTCACGAGGGAACCCTAAGGTGAGCTGTGGACTTTGGGTGATAATGATACGTTCATGCAGGCTCGTCAATTGTTACAATGTACTCTCTGGTGCCAGATATGGATCGCCGGGAGACTGTGGAGGTGGGGGCGGGCAGAGCCAATATGGGAAATCTCCATACCTTCCACTGGATTTTACTGTGAACCTAAAACTGGTCTAAAAATAGAAAGTTTAAAGTAATACTCATTTCCAGCAGGGTGACGTGGCACACCCCTGTAATCACAGTACTTGGGAGGCTGAGACGGGAGGATCGCAGGTTCAAGACCAGCCTCAGTGACTTAAGAGAGCCTCTCAGCAACCTAGCAAGACTCTGTTCCAAAATAAAAAAAAGGGGGGGCTGTGGGTGTAACTCAGAAGTAAAATGACTCTGGGTTCAATCCCCGGTAAACACACACACACACACACACACACACACACACACACACACACTATATCCAAAAGTGCACTAGGCATGTGAACATTTAAAAATAATAAATATAAGCCAGCGTGGTGGCACACGCCTTGTAATCCCAGTACTTGGTAGGCTGAGACCAG
>PVJS01032426.1:0-22782 GCA_004027185.1 Glis glis | reverse complement strand
AATCACTATGCTGAGCACGAAAAGGAGGGAAGGGGGAGGGAATGGGGTGGGATTTGAGGGAGGGCTAAATGAGCAATGTGTGCATGCATGCTTCTGATACCCTGATACTTATCAAAATGTATAACTACAATGCACCAATAAATTGATATATAAAAAATAGCAATAAACAGCAGAAGGAAATACAAAAATAAAAAAGAATAAATATTCTATGCTATCTCTGTTAAAAAAAGAAAAGAAAAATTAACTGCAGCTAATTGAGGCTTCTTAATATAAATTTCCCATCAATCATGAAAATTTCTATATAGCTGATGGGCAGTCTCCAAATAGTCTATGGTCACCTCCATATTCAATAACTTGAATTAAGTAAGTTAAGTGCTTTCAGTGTGAAACCAGCTGGTTTATGACATTGGTAACTCTGCAAGGAAGGAGTGATAGGGAAATGACAGAGTACATTACAGATGGGCATTAAAAAGACCTGGAGATCACAGAATCTGACCTGAATTAAAATAGCAGATGCAGCATGGGGGTGGTTACTTTGGATGCATACTATAAATACCACAGCCTTCCCGACATGCCTGATATTAATGGTCTGAATAACATTTTGTCCCCTCTCTATTTTATTTGGACTTTCTCACTACTATGAGTGTTTAGCTCCAGACATATAGTGGGACAAATGGAGAAGGAGCCCAGCAAAACAGGTTTATAGAAGGTGGGATTCAAATCCCTGCTGCTTGACTCGGGATGGAAAGCAAAACTGGAGAGTTCAGTAGATTGCTGATTGTTTCACCAAATTTATTCTCCTTTTTCCCGTAGTGATAATTTTAGCTAGGCAGAAGGCAACTTTTCAGAGACTGCATTTCTTGGACTCCTCATAGTTAAGATTGGCCAGGAGACCAAGTTCTTGCCGATGAAATACGAATAGAAGTCTTAAATGTCACCCGAAGGCCCATGTGTTAAAAGGTCGGTCCCTGCAATATTGGGAGTTCAGTCGAATCTTTAAGAGGCTAGTGGGAGGTCTTTAGATCCCTGGAGCTGGACCCCTAGAGGGAACTGTGGACCCCAGGCTCTTCCTTTCTCTCTTTTGCTTTCTGAGGTTAGTGTTTTTGCTCCACCGTTCACTCCCACTGTGATGTCCCACCACAGGCCCAAAGCAACGGGGCCAAGTGATCATGGACCGAAACCTCTAAAATCGTGAGCCAAAATAAACCTTGTCTCCTTTACAAGTTGATTATCTCATGTATTTGTTATAGTAATGGAAAGCTCAGGAACATAAATGTCTTAATTACAGCAGCAGCTTAAATTGTAAGTGAGCCTGGTGTCGTGGCACACATCTGTAATCCCAGTACTTGGGAGGTTAAGACAGGAGGATTGCAGGTTCAAGGCCAGTCTCAACAACTTAGCAAGACACTCAGCAAATTAGTGAGATCCTGTTTCAAAATAAAAATATAAATAATTAATAAATAAATAATAAATGGGCTGGGGTATAGCTTGGAGGTAGAATGCTCCTAGGTTCAATCACTGGGAAGGAAGAAGGAAGGGAGGGAGGAAGGGAAGGAAGGAAGGAAGGAAGGAAGGAAGGAAGGAAGGAAGGAAGGAGTCAATTATTGCCAACTCTCCCTTACTGAAGCAATTCCTATCCCGGATACCCTGCAGTGGTGTGGGAAAGGCCATGATGGTTGAGGGAGATAAAGAGGAGAAGAGAAAGAAGAGACTGGTATTCTGAGTAAAGGAAGGAGAGAGCTGGGTCAAAAAACAGTGGTTTAAAATATTGCTTTTGGAAGTGTTACACTTCATTCTGGATCCTTAGCAAGCTCTGGTGTTGGCCCTACCTGACTGTCTCGGGCTTCCTCTTTACAACTCCCTCCTATGTCCTTGCGTTCCAAAAGGGGCACAGACATCCTCGGCAGTAGAGCCATGTTGTATTCATGGGAAATGAAGTTTACTAAACACACTTAGGAGCAGGGAAGTAACAAAGTGCGTGTGGCTTTCTGAGCTCTCGTGATCACACTGAGAAGGGTGCTTGGGCTGGCCATGGCTGGCTAAGGTCAAAAGCAGGAAGGGCTCTAAGGCTAGCCTCTCTCTCTCCTCAGGGGTTTGCCATGGGAGTTCTTTCAGGATGCCTGGAGTCAGCCTGTCCTTCCACTGGGCTGACTCAGACCTGTGGAGCCAGCCCTGCTAAGCAACTATGAGAGGGAATGAAATGCATGTTTGAGACCTTCTGGATGTGGTCCATAAACAATGGAGTCTTATTCAGCCATAAAGAAGAGTGAAATTATGTCATTTGCAGGGATGGAACCAGAGAGCATCAAGTTAGATGAAATAAGCCAGACTCAGAAAGTCAAGGGTCATATGTTTTCTTTCATATGTACAAGCTAGAGAGAAAAAAGGGGGGAAAAGGACTTTACAAAAGTATATGGGAAACCTGGGGGGGTGGAGATCAGGGGGAGAGAGGAGGGGAGAATAAGAAGTACTAGGGATTGGAATTGATCAAATTATGTCATGTGTTTGTATGAATAGGCCACAATGAAAACCACTATTCTTTTATTTTTTGTTATATTTTTTATTACACACCAAAAAAAATTAAAAAAAAAAGATTCTACCACCTCAACACCACCACACGGGGACCCAGCTTCCAGCGCGTCTTTGAGGACACACTTAAACCATGTCCAAAGCATAGCAGTAATCAACTATTGTTCTGTTGCTCTTGAGTTAGCAGCTCTGTCAAACTGTCTGCTTTTCAACTACAGAGTTGTGGGGTCCTGACTCAGTCCACCAAGCCGTGTCAGCTCAGCAGCTTAGCTTTGAAGAGTTAATAGACTGGAGTACTGAGCACAGTCCTCTTCCACAAGGCTCTGACACTGTCTTTTTTTTTTTCCTTGCAGTACTGGGGATTAAACCGAGGGGCATTCTACCTCCAAGCTACATCCCCAGCCCTATTTTTTATTCTTTATTTTGAAACAGGGTGTCACTAAGTTGCGGAGGGCCTCACTAAGTAGCTGAGACTGTCCACGAACCTGGATTCTCCGGTCTCAGCCTCCCAAGTACCGGGATTACAAGCATACGCCACCACACCCGGCTTTGACACTGTCCTTTGATGAAGAGATGAAGAAAAACTATCCATAGATAACAAAGACTTGATGGCTACAGTTCATTTATTACTGGTATTTTTCAGATATGAAAAGTTCAATGAATAATGCAACTGACAAGGAAATGTAGCTCTTTCCGTACAGAATAAAGATAAAAAAAAGAACAAAAAAAACAACAAAAGTGTAGGCTCTACTCGCCCTCCCTGTCTCCACATAGATGACGTGCTCAGGTACTGAGCACTCTGTGAGGTTCTAGGGATTCCACTGCAGGAAGAAGCAGGGCCGGGAGCTGTCCAAATCCAGCCTCAGCTAAGCAAATGGTAAGGGCTGGCAGCTTAAAATAGATCTGGGAGGAGCTCACTAACATGGCAGAGAAGCAGTTCGGCACCTCTGGCCTTTTGGATTTTGGAAATTGCTTTGGTCTACTTTTACTTTCTTCTATTTAGTGGACCAGAAAATTCAGACATTTCCCAACATATTACCGCATTTGATGATGAACTAATTTAGACCGGCCAAAATAATTGTTCTGCAGGGACACAGGAACTCAACCTCAGTTCAGAAAATCCCTGACATCTGACGTAGGAGGATTTATAGGTTTAGTGGAAATTGCTTTCTCCTGCTCGCCAGATTACATACTGCCGGTTGATTTTTTTTTTTCGCATGAGTAAACATCCTTCTAATAATGAACAGACCAAGAATGTCTTAAGAGAGAAAAAGAACATCCGTCTCCTTTCTGCAGTCTCTTGAGAGAAGTGTTTGGATTTGGAAACCCATGTTGGCTGTCCAGAATATGAAATTCGGCATCTTCCTTCTGTGGTGGGGATGGGTTTTGGCTACTGAGAGCAGAATGCACTGGCCAGGAAGAGAAATGCATGAGATGTCTAAGAAAGGCAGGTGAGTGGATACTGGGGGCCGGAGGGTTCAGGGAAGAGGGCGTGGGAGGCAAGCTTAGCATCGTCCTGGGAACAAACATCATTGCCCGCTGATGTGTTTTGTATGATGCCTTTTCCCTCCTTTCTCCCTTGTTCTGCCATTTCCTTCTTTTAGGAAGTTAAAGTTATGTTTTCTTTTGTAATGATGCTAGGTTAAATAATATTATTATCATATATTCTTACATTCCTTATTAGCTGTCCTGGGTGAAAGAGAGATTCTGGAAAAAGAGAATATATACACATATTCTAAAAAATTAAGGGCAATTCTTTGATGTCTGCATCCTAGGGTAAGAACAAATCTGCAAGTTTTCAAATCACTAATGAGACCTTCAATCTGTGAGAATGATTCTATTATTTCTGCTAGATATGTGGTCCCTTCTTAATCCTTAAAAAAAAGCAGTTTTCTTCAAGCTGTGTGGCTAGAAGGATCATTAGATTATTTCCTACCTGTAAATTGGGAGGGGGCAGGGATGGAGCCACCAACACAGTACGTGCCGCCCTGTCCATACCAGCCTGCACAGATGGGGCTTAGCCAGGGAGCGGCTGCCCACCGGCCCCTTTGCACGGGTCTCACCTGGGCGACTCTGACGGTGACACTGGATGGATGTGCACTGCACACCTGCTTAGATGACACTAAAATAGGATGCTGGAGGCAGCCTAATCCCACACTCTCTATATTGATGAAGAAATAGAGTCAGTAGGGCAGCCTTGATTTTCAGTCATCAGCCTTGGCTCCAAATCCAGCTTTAGCTTTCTTTATACTTGGATGTAAATATGAGTCAGAAATATCAATTACTATAGAAGGAAATCCAGCTTTTGGAAGTTTGGGGCCAGTAGGAGGGGTGTGTCTCTCTCCTCAGTGCCCTACCTCTTTGGGTTTGAGTGAGCTCTCCACATATGGGCTCCCAAACAGCCAGCTGTGGCTCATGGCACTTGTTTCAAAACATCACATAACTAGGAGCTGAAATATCCAGTGGTCACAGTGAGCCCTGGCCCACCAAGAAGGGCTACTGTGCCCACCAGAGTCAGAAGTTGCTTGGGCAAACAATGTAATTTGTGAAGTAGTGTGGCCGGAGAGATTAGTTAAACCAAATGTGTTCACAGGAATTAGAAGTAACAACAGCAATGAACCCTATTGGTTGTCATAAAAAAACTTATCAGCCTCTCTCCCAAACCAGAGTTAAATTGGCAATCTGTTAACAAATACTAGCTATGAGGTCCCAGACAGTGACCAAGATTTGTGTTTAAAAAATTACTTGCAATTAGAAATGCTTTATTTTTTAAAGTTTAATTTTAAATTTTTATTGTAAATTCAAAATTATAATTGTACATATTTATGGGATAAAGGTGATGCATATATATATATTTTTTTCAGCCTTCTTTTTTTGTGGTACTGGGGATGGAACCCAGGGGCATTCTACCTCTGAGCTACACCCCCAACCCTATTTTATTCTTTATTTTGAAACAGAATCTCACTAAGTTGTGGAGGGCCTCACAAGTTGCTGAGGCTGGCCACAAACCTGCAATCCTCCTGTCTCAGCCTCCCAAGTACTGGGATTACAAGAGTGCGCCACCATGTCCAGCTTCAGCCTTCTTTTTTAAGGCTGAACAGTAGTAACACACACACACACACACACACACACACACACACACACACAAATGTAGAGTGATTAAGTCAAGCTAATTAACACATCCATCACCTCAAATACCATTTTTTGTAGTGAGAACATTTGAAATGTATTTTCTTAGCAATTTTGAAATGTACAATACACTATTATTAACTACAGTTACCATGCTGTGCTATATAGCCTCCTGTCTAACGAAGAGTTTTGTACTTTTGACCAGCATCTCCTCCCCATCCCCCAGCCTCTGGAAACCACCATTCTATTCTCTGCTGCTATGAGTTCAGCTGTTTCAGATTCCACATATAAGTGAGATCATCTGGTATTTATACAGGTGCATTTTTGGGCATTCAATTTGAAATTTGGTCAGCTATCCACCGGAGGCCTCTTTTAGGCATTTAGAAATAATTAGGCTATTGGAGTTGGGTTAGAGTTGGGGCCCAGGAAGGAGACTGAGACTCACCGGCTTTAGGTATTTGTCCCTCTGTGCCTGGCTTCTTTAACCTAGCACAATGTTCTCCAGGTCCATCCATGCTGTCGCAAAGGACAGAATCCCCTTCTTTTTAAGCCTTCTTTTTTAAGGCTGAACAGTATTCCATTATGTATATCTACCGTATCTTCTTTATCTATTCATCCAATGATGAACACTTGGATTGATTCCATAACTTGGCTATTGTGAACAATGCTCAGTGAACAAGGGAGTGCAAATGTCTCTTCAACACACCCAGTCCAAACTCCTGGGTGTATACTCTGAAGTAGGGTTGCTAGATCACATGGTAATTCTACTTTGTGTGTGTGTGTGTGTGTGTGTGTGTGTGTGTGTGTGTGTGTGTGTTGCTAGGAATTGAACCCAGGGGCAAACTACCTCTGAGCTATACTCCCAGCTATTTTTATTTCTTATTTGGAAACAAGCTCTCACTAAGTTGCAGAGGCTGCCCTTGAACCTGCAATCCTCCTGCCTCAGACTCCCACGTACTAGAATTACAGGTGTGCACCACCGTGCTCAGCTATTTTCCTCTTTTGAAGAACTTTTATGCAGTTTTCCATAACAGCTGCACAAATTTCATTACCTGTTTCTTCACATCCTCTCTAACACTCATCGTTTGTGTTTTTATAACAGCCATTTTGACAAGTGTGAAGTAATATCTGATTGTGGTTTTAATTTACATTTCTCTAATGATCAGTGATACTGAGCATTTTTTACTTATCTGTTGGCCATCTATATATATATTTTTTTTTTCTTTTTTAAGTTGGGGATCCTTTGCCCTTTTTTAATAACTTGGAGGAGGGGTCTTACTATCTTGCCCAAGCTACTCTCAAACTCCTAGGCCCAAGTTGTTCTCCTGCCTCAGCCTCCCAGGTGCTGGCACTATGGGAATGTGCTACTGCGCCTGACTTGCCCTTATAAAAATCTGGTTATTTGTTTTTTTGCTATTGAGTTGTTTGAGTTCCTTGTATATTTTGGGTAGTACTCTCTTCTCAGATGTACATCTTGCAAACATTTTCTCTCAATTTATAGGTTATCTCTTCACTCTATAAATTGATTCTTTTGCTATGGTTTTTAGTTTGATATAATCCCATTTATCTATTTCTGCTTTTGTTGCCTGAGCTTTTGGGGCGAAATCTAAAAAATCTAGACCAATGTCTCATAATTTCCTCCCGTGTTTTCTTCTAGTAGTTTTATAGTTTCAGGTCTTATATTTAAGTCTTTGATCCATTTTGAGTTGATTCTTGTATATGGTATGAGGTAAGGGTCCAGTTTCATTCCTCTGTATGTAGATGTCCGGTTTTCCCAACACTTTTTATTGAAGAGACTGTCATTTTCCCATTATGTGTTCTTGGCACCTTTGTCAAAACTCAGTTGACTAAAAATGCATAGGTTCAGTCGGGCAGGGTGGCGCATGCTTGTAATCCCAGTACTTGAGAGGTTGAGACCGGAGGATCCTGGCTCACAGCCAGCCTTAGCTACTTAGTGAGGCCCTCTGCAACTTAGTGAGATCCTGTTTCAAAATAAAGAATAAAAAATAGGGCTGGGGGTGTAATTCAGAGGTAGAATGCCCCTGGGTTCAATCCCCAGTACTGCAAAAAAAAAAAAAAAAAAGCATAGGTTCACTTCTGGGCTCTTTTTCTGATCTATTTGTTGATCTGTCTATTTGTTGATATGTCTATTTTTATGCCAGCATCATGCTGTATTAATTACTATACTTTTGTGATATATTTTGAAATTAGGTAGTGTGGTGCCTCCTGCTTTGTTCTTTTAGCTTAAGATTTTGTTTTGGTTATGAGGGGTCTTTTGTAGTTCCATGCACATTTTAGGATTTTTTTTCTATTTCTGTGAGAAATGTCATTGGAATTTTGATAGGGATTACATTGAATCAATATATTGCTTTGGGTAGTATAAACATTTTAACAATATTAATTCTTCCAATCCATGAACATGAGATATCTTGCCATTTATTTGTGTTATCTTCAATTTCTTTCATCAATTTTTTTTTTTTTTGCGGTACTGGGGATTGAACCCAGGGGCGTTCTACCTCCATGCTACACCCCCGGCCCTATTTTTTTATACTTTATTTTGAAACTGGGTCTCACGAAGTTGCGGAGGGCCTCAGCAGGTAGAGAGAGAGAGAGAGAGAGAGAGCAAGCGAGCTGAGGCTGGCCGCGAACCCGGATCCTCCGGTCTCCGCCTCCCAAAGTACTGGGATTACAAGCGTGCGCCACCATGCCCAGCTCTTTCATCAATTTTTATAGTTTTTAGTGTAACTGATTTTCACCTCATTGGTTAAATTTATTTATTTATAATTTATTTATTTTTGTGGTACTGGGGATGGAACCCAGGACCTTCTACCTCCAGGCTACACTCCCAGGCCTATTTTATTTTTTATTTAGAAACAAGGTCTCACTAAGTTGCTGAGAGCCTCACTAAATTGTTGAGGCTGGCTTTGAACCTGTGATCTTTCTGTCTCAGCCTCCCAAATACTGGGATTACAAGCGTGCACCACCAGGCCTGGCTAAATTTATTCTTAAGTATTTCACTTATTTATTTGTAAAATGAGATTGTTTTCTTGATTCCATTGTTAATATATAGAAACCCTACTGATTTTTGTGTATTGATTTGTATCCTGCAACTTTACTATATTCATTTATTAGTTCTAACAGTTTTGGGGTGAAATCTAGAGGTTTTCTTTTCGGTACTAGGAATTGAACCCAGGGCATTCTACCTCCAAGCTATATCCCCAGTCCTATTTTTTATTCTTTATTTTGAAATGGTCCCACTAAATTGCAGAGGGCCTCACTAAGTAGCTGAGGCTGGCTTTGAACCTGCGATCCTCCTGTTTCAGCCTCTCAAGTATTGGGATTACAAGCGTGCGCCACCATGCTCGGCTCTAGAGTTTTATATATAAGATGTTGTTATCAGCAAACAGAAACAATTTAACTTCTTTTGGTACCTTTTCTTCCTTTCTCTTATCTAATTGCTCTGGCAAGGACCTCCAGTTCTACAGCTGAATAGAAGTAGTGAGAGTGAACATTCTTATCTTACTCCTGATCTTAGAGAGTTAAATAGACTTTGTTTTTAAAAATTACTTTTCAGAGCCGGGCGTGGTGGCGCACGCTTGTAATCCCAGTACTTTGGGAGGCGGAGACCGGAGGATCCGGGTTCGCGGCCAGCCTCAGCTCGCTTGCTCTCTCTCTCTCTCTCTCTCTCTTTCTCTCTACCTAGTGAGGCCCTCCACAACTTCGTGGGACCCGGTTTCAAAATAAAGTATAAAAAAAAATAGGGCCGGGGATGTAGCGCGGAGGTAGAACACGCCTGAGTTCAATCCCTGGTACCGCAAAAAAAAAAAAAAAATTACTTTTCAGCCTCAGCAACTTAGTGAGACCTTGTTTCAAAATAAAAGAATAAAATCAGCTGGGGGTATAGCTCGGAGGTAGAACGCCCTAAATTCTATCCTTAGTACCACCAAAAATTAATATATATATATTACTTTTCAGCCGGGCGTCATGGCATACACCTGTCATCCCAGTACCTGGGAGGCTGAGACAGGAGGATCCCAGGTTTGAGGACAGCCTCAGCATGTAGTGAGACTCTCATCAACCTAGTGAGACCCTGTTTCAAAAAAAAAAAAAATAGGGTTGGGAGGTGTAGCTTGGGTTTAATCCCCAGTAACACACACACACACACACACACACACACACACACACACATTACTTTTCAAAAATTTTTTTACTGTGAAAGACACATATGACCATTATTTAAATTTATTTAAAGTATGGGGGAAATTTTTAAACACAAAAATCACCCATATTCCCCAAACCCAGCAGTAACTTTGTTAGAAACTTTGTGTATATTCTTCTGGTCTTTTTTTATAAGTATGTATTGAATATTAACTAGTTTGGGGTTATGCTACGCATAGTTTTGTGACCTTTTTGTATTTAATATGATATTGCCTGCATGTTTACTTATTTTAAAAGTCTATAGAATTATCATTTGATTGACTGCATCATAATGCATCATATGCATAATGTCTCAGAAGCATTCTCACTGCCGTATCCCAGTAAACCCGACCACACAGCTTAGAGGAAGGAAGACGTATTCGCTCTCAGTTGTTGGAGATCCCAGAGTTCAGTCTATGTCAGGTCAGCCTGTGGAGCTCAGGGCGTGGCAGTGGGAAGCAGAGGCAGGGAGAGAGCAAGGGCTCGGCTCTCACATCATGGAGGCCAGAAGCCAGACAGCAAACAAGCAAGGGGATTCAAAGACAAAAGCAGTCCCTACGGCCACACCCCCAGGGACCCATCTTCCCTAGCCACACCCAACCTGCCTAGGTTCCACCCAGTAAATCCACTACAGTGGATTTATCCACTGATGAGATTACAACCCTCCTGACTTAATTACATCTACTCTGAACATTAATCCATGAGCTCTTCAGGGGACATTCCATATCAAACCATAACACATAGTAATGCACAATGTACTACCATGTGTGCATTTTCGTCTATTTATGGACATTGAATCGCTTCCTCCTTGTTACTATAAATATTCTGTGTGTATATCTTTGTATACAAGAATAGTTTAGATACATGATTATTTAATTAGGATAGACTCCTGGGCATGTCTTGTATCAACTGGCATGAGAACATTTAAAGTTTTAGTTATATTTGGCCAAATTACTTTCCAAAATGGAAAGAAGACACAACTTATAACCCATCGGTTATGTTAAATTTACATAGCCTAAACTTTTTTGTGTGTGTGATACTGGGAATGGAATCCAGGGGCATTCTACCTCCAAGCTACACCCCACCCTATTTTATTCTTTATTTTGAAACAGGGTCTCACTAAGTTGTGGAGGGCCTCACAAGTTGCTGAGGCTGGCCGCAAACCCAGATCCTCCTGTCTCAGCCTCCCAAGTACTGGGATTACAAGGGTGTGCCACCACGCCCAGATAGTCTAAACTTTTAAAGGGCTCATTTAGTGTCATCCAAACTCTAAACCCATAAGGTGCTAGTAATTTATCCCCAGGCTTCTTTTCATGGTTCATGCTAATAAAGTAGGAAGCAAGGTAAACACAGACATATGTGGGTGAGGCAGGTGAGGTCCAAAAGTGAAAAGTCAAGGAGGTGCTTACACAACTCTGTGACGGCCTCTTCCAATTTTGCTCCGTGGCACCTCACTTTCCTCACACTAGTCTCTGTCCTGGCAAATAGTTCATATGTTTTCACAAAACCTCCATGGAAGGCCCATCCGGGGGGCCTGCCTTCACAAACCATACAGGGTAAAGATCGGAATGCCACAGCACTGGGCAGTGTTTCTAGAATGAATCAATACTACTGTCTCTCCTCTCCCCCATGGAAGAATGGAAATATAACCTGTCTACACTGCAGGCCTCTGAACAAATGCCAGCTCAGGATCTTGGAGGGCAAACTGATCCTACCAGAAGCCAGAAGAACCGGTATCATCCCTTCTTTGCCGTGCTACAGAGTCCTTATTTACTCTAAAGAGAAGGAGGATCTTGCCAGCAGATTTCCATTTCCATTTGAGAGAGGTCACACTTGCTCACTCACTTGGCAGTATGGAGGGTGGGTGGAAAGGGTGTGAGAGGGGAGGTAGAGAAAGTAATTCAGAGTCTGTGCCTAAGACCAGGTGAAAGATAGTGAAGGGCCGAGCTAGGATAATAACAGTGGAATGAGCAGGAGCTGGGAGATGGAGCTGAGAGCTTCTATGGAGAACAGCCAGAATTTGATTGGCTTGGGTGGAGGGAAGTGTAGTTATTTGGACGGCATGACTGGGTAGATGGTGGTAAGGGACTGAAGAGCAGGAGGAGGAGGAGCAATTTCGGGAGTAAAGATGATGAGTTCAGTAGAACATATAGACCTGGGTATACTTGTAAGATACCAAGAGATACCTGTCCAGTCACAGGAAAGGATGCAGGTCTGCAGCTCAGAGGGAAATTGGGCCTGGAGATACAGATTTAGAGGGAGTCCTCATACGTGTGGTGGAGTGATCCCCAGACAGAGAAGGTAGCATAAAATAAGGGCAGGCTCAAGGACAAACCTTGAGTAAAAGCAACATTTAAGGAGAAGTTAGAGGACTCAGAGAAGGAAGCTGGAAAGAAGGGACCAGATAAATAGGTGCAGAGCCGGATGGGACTGAGAGGTATCCAGGATGCTAAGAGGGCCATTTTGCTGACAGTTATCAAATGCTTGTTACAGCAGTTACCAGATTGGGCAATGGTGCTTCATCAATGACCAAACCTGACAGAAGCCTAAGATGCCTGAGACTAGGGAGGCATCCCAGCAGGGTCCAAGGGTTCCCAGAAGGAAGAAGTGGTCAGTAGGCTCAGATCACACCAAGGTCAAAACCAGTTAGGGAGAGGGCTGAGAAATGAACCTTAAGATATAGGATACAGCAAGTGCCACTAGTGTCTTTAAAGTGTGTTGTAGTGAGGACAGGAGAAAACGGAATGACTGTAGATTACCTTCACAAGAAACCTGACCATGAACTGAATGATAAAAGACCAAGACTGGGTGAAGGCGAGAGGGGAGACAGGCAAGAGTTTTGAGGCCAGGAGAGATTTCAGCAGGTTCAAATGATGGAGGGTAGAGGCCAGACGGGAGGCAACATCGATGTGTTGGATGTTGCTGTCAAGTCCCTGTCACACGGGCACCACGAGGTGAAAGCCATTGCGTGTGGACTGGGTCTCTCTGATTGCCCTAAACACCATGGACATTGATTTTTCTCTTCATTAGTGGTGTTCTTTCTTCCTCTTGTCTGTTTTGTTCTCCAGAAAGTTCGCTGGATGGCTTAGTCCCACCCTGTGCTTCCTGGTCCTTGTCTCTAGCTAGGACAATCTGTTCTCCTGCTTATGGCTTCCTGAGGCCTCTGCTGCTGTCCCCATGCTCACAGCACCCTTCTCTTTCTTCTGACTCTGCCTCATTTCTTTTCTTCCTGTAGTATTTAGCAGAGATGTCACCTCCTCTGAGAAGCCTTCGTTGGCCATCCCCTCACCTGCCTCTCAAGTCTCAGTTAGGTGACTTACTTCTGAGCTCCCACCACCCTCGACCTTTGCCACTCCTCCTGAGGAGACTAATCACTGGACATTGTCAGGGTTGATTTGTTCGTCTTTGGTACTGGGGATTGAACCCAGGGGCATCTACCTCCAGGTTATACTCCTAGCCCTTTCTATTTTTTATTTTGAAACAGGGTCTCATTAATTTGCTAAGGCCCTTGCTAAGTTGCTGAGGTTGGCCTCGAACCTGTGATCCTCCTGTCTCAGCCTCCCAAGTACTGGGATTACACTTAGTCATCCAATACAGGGCACAGATAAGGAATGTCTGTGCTTATCCACACTCCACCAGGAGCCCCCTGGGGAGCTGTCTTTGCTTTGAGGACAGTTTCACAATGCACACCACTCAGCAATACTTCTGCATCTGCTAACCTGAGGCCCCGCCAGTAGAGAATGTCTTGCTCTGAACTCACTCTGGTTTAATGTGACTGACATGACCCAGTACAGGAATGCTCCTAAGGTTTTGTTTTGTTTGTAATCAAAGCTCTAGAACATGAGCAGGAATCAGGCTGGAGCTTAACCTCAGCAGTTTTCACAACCCTTTTTTCTCCTTTGTGAATGTTAAGAAAGCATTTCCTCATTTTGGCTTCCCTCTTACTTCCAGGTTCTCTCTGCTGCCAAGAGCCTTACTTTCTGGAGATGTCATTCATCTGGCTCTGTAGGCTTGAGCTCCATTTTAAAACTTTAGAATTCTGAATGTTGAGCCAGGCGTGGTGACGCACACTTGTAATCCCAGTACTTGGGAGGCTGAGACAGGAGGATTGCAGGTTCGAGGACAGCCGCAGCAATGTAGTGAGACCCTCAGCAGCCTAGCAAGACCCTGTTTCAAAATAAAAAAAAATACAATAGGGCTGGGGGTGTAGCTTGGAGGTAGAATGCCCCTGGGTTCAATCCCCAGTACCACACACACACAAAATTCTGAATGTTGTCTGAACATCAGAATCACCTGAGGTTTGAAGACTTGATGTCTGGGTCCTACCCTCAGAGGTTCTGATTTCATTTCTCTGGGGTGTCACCTGGGATTTCTTTTTTAAAAACTCCTTGGGTGATTCTCTCAGGGCTGAGAATCACTGAGTCGGTTGAGTTCATGCTATCGTGTTCGCTCTCCTGGGCAGCAACTAATTCTTTTCATTCTTCCCAGCTTGAAAGCCATCCTCTTTGATGGGAAATACCAAAGTTTTTTTTTTTTTTTGGCGCTACTGAGGATTGAACCCAGGGGCTCTACCTCCGAGCTACACCCCCAGCCCTATTTTTTAATCTTTATTTTGAAACAGGGTCTCACTAAGTTGCAGGGGGCCTCATAAGTAGCTGAGGCTGGCCGCGAACCGGATCATCGGGTCTCAGCCTCCCAAGTACTGGGATTACAAGCGTGCGCCACCACGCCTGGCTGGGAAATACCAAAGTAAAACAGGACTCTGTTAGCAGAGTATCGGCCTATTGCAATAGTTTAACACTGACCCTTTCTCTTTGAGTGGCATATTCCCCTCTACTGACTCTCCTGGCTAGAATTGCAACTTTATAAAAGTCTGCTTGCCTATAGCATGTCCTTTGAATCTTGCGGATTACATCATTTCTGAGAAGACAGAGAAGTTAATTTTGACAAGGAAACAAGAACTGCTAGTGAAAACAATCCTGCTGTCTTGGCATGTGTAACAGCCAAGGAAAGAAATTCTTGTGTGTAGTCCAAACACCCGGATGTCATCTCTGACTCCTCCTCCCCCACCGAGAACAAGCGGGCATGCCCAGCCCTAGCCCCGCTGCCCGGAGGTGTATCTGTTCACACACACCAAGGAGGCCTTGGCCTCCTTGACACAGTGCTAATGGGTTCGTTCATTCAACTTTCTGGAACTCATCCTTAGCTTTGTGCTTTTCTTTCCATAGTCTATACATATCTTTGTAAAACAAGCTCTGCACACTGCTAAGGGCTCACAGAGGTATATAAGAGAGCCGGGCGTGGTGGCGCACACTTGTAATTCCAGTACTTGGGAGGCTGAGACCAGAGGATCTGGGTTCGCAGCCAGCCTCAGCTACTTAGTGAGGCCCTCCGCAACTTTGTGAGACCCGGTTTCAAAATAAAGTATAAAAAATAGGGATGGAGGTGTAGCTCAGAGGTAGAACGCCCCTGGGTTCCATCCCTGGTACCTCAAAAAAAAAAAAAAAAAAAAGAATTCGGTGGGAAGGAGAAAAGCCCAGGGATGCTTCCAGGAGAGGTAGTGCTGGATCTGGGAGTACATGTAGAGGTCTGGGTAAGGAGGCATGAGGGATGGACTTTCCAAACAGTTGGGACATCGGGAGCAAAGTGCAGAGATCTAATTGGCAACCATAGGAGTGGAATGGAGTGGGAGCTGAGGCTGGGCAAGGGGGTGGGAGGCTTATTATGGGGTTGGTACGCCCAGCCCCTAAGGATTTGACTTTGAAGGGGGGTTTAAGAGGGGAAGTGGCATGATCGTGATTTCCACTGCGCGGTGTTGGTGTGATGGTTGAGTTAGAGAAGGGCATGGCCAGAGGTAGGGAGGGCTGCTCCTCCCTTGTGAGAAGTGGAGATGCATAAGAGGTGGGAGTGGGAGCTAAGAGCGCAGGACAGGGGCAGAGCTTTGTTTGGTACTGGGGATTGAACCCAAGGGCACCCCCAACCCTTTTTATTTTGAAACAGAGTCTTGCTGAGTTTCTGAGGCTGGCCTCAAACCTGCAATCCTCCTGTCTCAGCCTCCCAAGTACAGGGATTAGAGGAATGCGCCCCCACACCGCTGGGAGAGAGATTTTGAAGAGAGGTTCAGCTTGGACTGGATGGCTGAGTGGTGTGGGCGGGGCCCAGGCTGGCCTATTCAGTGACTTTATGTATATCAGAAAAGGGCACCCCTATGAACAGATACACCTCTAGGCAGAGATAGGGCTGGGTGGGGAGGGGAGGAAGAGAGGGAGGCGTTGAAGATGACATCCGGGTGTTTGGACTACACACAAGAATTTCTTCCCTTGGCTGTTACAAATGCCAAGACAGCAGGGTTGTTTTCACTAGCCAGTTCTTGTTTCCTTGTCAAAATTAACTTCTCTGTCTTCTCAGAGATGATTTAATCAGCAAAGAGAGGTAGAGCTTACCAGGTTCACCATCACAGACCCCCATCTCCCTCTATCTAACCTTGGAGAGGGCTGAGACCCGTTGTAGGACAATATTCACACACAAACTGACTAGGAACTGTAACACACAGACTCCGAGAAGTTCCATAGGTTCCCACCATTCCGTCATCGGATTCATTCTATCCAAAATGAAAACGGGTATTCAAGAAAATGCACACCCTCTGATCCATCTAAAAAGCCGTCTCAGACTTCACCTTGTACCATCGGAATTTGGGACAGGCCTATCCTTTCTTCAAAGCTTGCTGGGGGTCCATTCAATTCATACTTACTGGACACAAATTTTTTGTAAGGTCCAAGCTAACTTCTACATCAGGGAAAGATGAGCTCAGATCTTTCACATCTAACCCAAATTCTAGACAGTGGGAGACAATTTTTCCAAGAAGCTGTGGCCAACTTTGCTTCTAACCCTTGGAGCAGCACCCTCTGGGCCTGACTCCTGGTGCCATTGCTTTTTTGGGGGGACAGGCATTGGGGAGTAAATCTAGGCACATTCTACCATTGAGCTATACATCCAGCCCTATTTTTTTTTATTTTGAAACAGGGTCTCACTAATTTACTGCACACTGGCCTCAAACCTGCGACCCTCCTGTCTCAACCTCCCAAGTACTGGAATTACAGGTGTGCACCACCACGCCCAGCCTGCTGCCATCACTTTTAAAAGTTATTTAACCTCTCTGTGTCTCAGTTTCCTCATGTATAAATTGGGGATAATGACAAGGCCTGCCTCATAGTATGTTGTGTGAAATAACTTGAGTTTAATACATGTAATATGAGTAGAATAGTACTTAGCAGATAGTACTCAAGCAGTGTTATTCATTGCTATTGTTTTGTGTTGTACATCATTTCAATATTAATGATCATATCCGTGGACAGGTGGTGGCACATGCTTCTAATCCCAGTACTTGGGAGGCTGAGACAGGAGGATTGCAAGTTCACAGCCAGCCTCAGCAATTTAGTGAGACCCTCTGCAACTTAGTGAGACCCTGTTTCAAAATAAAAAATAAAATAGGGCTGGGAGTGTAGCTCAGAGGTAGAATGCCCTTGGGTTCAATCCCCAGTACCACACACACAGAAAATCATATCCATGACTGGTAAAAAAAAGATGTCAATAACATGAAAAAGTATTCCATGATATATTACAACTCAAATGTAAAAGCAAGTTGCAGACAGTGCGATTTCTTTGAGGAGTCTAAGGATACATGTAGAATGGCAGAAGTTATTTCCTAGTTGCTTTTCATCTTCTTCTCTACATTTAACCTATTTTTCAATTTTTCTTACATGGGTATTTTAAAATATTAGCAACAACAATGGAAAGACTTTAAGGGTCCTGTTTATCAGTCTTCTTGAGACTGAAACCCAAGCTTCATGAAGGTAACAGCAGTGACATCTCAGAGTTCAACACACCTCCCTTTAGTCGGCGTCCCGTTCTGTTGCAGGCTGACCCAAAGCCAAAGTCAGAACCGGACCAAGCTTATATTCTATTGTGATCCCTGAGTTCAGTCCCTCCTGTCTTTCCAGGTGCCCATGGAAGGGGGCTGATTCCTTCCTTCATTCGCTGACCTGTGTTGAGAGTCCCCTGGGGCCCAGCTCTGCACGAGGTTCGCTGGGGACTCTGCCTTCGGTGGCCTGTTCCCCTGCCTGTCTCAGCTTTCCCCACTTCTGCAGGGCTCACACCTGCCTCTGCTCCACTTGGCCGCAGATAACATAATCCTTGCACATCGGTCCTGATGTGCTGCGGTGCATCAGTCAAGTCCCAGCAGAAAACAGCACTGCACTCAAAAGGGCTTAGCGAGTAGTAATGGAATAAAAGGACTGCTCACAGAGATGCGGGCATCCCAACGCCCCAGGACTGGGAAGAGCAGGAAGCACAACTACCCCTAGGCAGACCTACACAGCACTGCTAGTCCCTGGCATGGCATCAACGAAGGCAGAGAATGAGGAATAAATACCCTGACCTCCCTCTTCTCTTCTTCCATCTTCTGCCGTGTCCATAGCCAGAGGGCAAGGATGCCCAGGAGAAATACTCTCCATAGTTTTATGATGGAGCCAAGTTAAAATGTGCACTCCCTAAGAATCCCCTGAAAGAGCAGGATCGATTTCAGGTGTGGGTAGACCCATGGGGGAGAGATTTTAAGTCAGACCTCTTCAAGTCAGGCCTTTTAAATAATTAATCTCCCAGTCCCTGTTCATGTGGGCACTTGGAAAATGCTCAGCAAAAGACTAACTTCATGCACTGGAGCTCCATTTTTCCCCCACATTTGATTATGGTGAGATTTGAAGCAAATCTGGAGAATGAGGGGTGCTTTGTTGATTTGAGTACCTAGACTGTCTCTAGAATGTCTTTATTTTTTATTTTCATAGTAGGCCTCAAAGACAGAGACGAGAAGCACATGAAGATGCCCACAAACAAGGCAGGTATGGCCATAAATGCATACACACCGTCCTAGAGATGTTTCTCCTCACACCTCAACTGGAGTGATTTTCGGTAGTCCCCTCCCCCAAGGATCAGGAAATAGCAGGTGGGGCTAAGAGGAAAGGAAGCCTAAGGAGCTTGTAATCCCAGGACTTTGGCGGCTGAGACAGGAGGATTGCAGGTTCGAGGTCAGCAGTATGTGATGACTTAGCGAGATCCTGTTTCAAAATAAAAAAATAGTAAGGGTGCTGGGCGTGGTGGCGCACGCTTGTAATCCCAGTACTTGGGAGGCGGAGACCGGAGGATCCAGGTTCGTGGCCAGCCTCAGCTACTTAGTGAGGCCCTCTGCAACTTCGTGAGACCCGGTTTCAAAATAAAGTATAAAAAATAGGGCCGGGAGTGTAGCTCGGAGGTAAAACGCCCCTGGGTTCAATCCCTGGTACCACAAAAAAAAAAAAAAAAAATAGTAAGGGCTGGGGTTATAGCTCAGAGGTGGAGTGCCACTGGGTAAGACAGGGTCTGTCACAGCAATGGGGACTTCTTGCCACCCTTGATGTTCCCAGCTTTCTCCTTATGTCCATAAGCAGGTAGCACAGTCCCGATTCACTGGTCAGATTCCTTCCCAACATCACTTCTTGTTACTCCTTCCTTCCTTTCCTCCTTCCTTCCTTCCCTTTTTTTGTGTTGGGGATTGAACCCAGGGGTTCAATCCAAGTTACACCCCAGCTCTTTTTGTTTTTTATTTTAAAACAGGGTCTTGCTAAGTTGCTGAGGCTGGCCTCCAACCTGCAATCCTCCCGTCTCAGCCTCCCAAGTCCTGGGATTACAGGCGTGCACTACCACAACCGGCTTACTTTCCTCACTTGGAGTCTCCCTCCTTGGCACACAACAGCAATGGTTCCGTCCCTTTATGTATCACTTTATAGTTTGAAAAATATTTCCACACACACATCCCATTCAACCCTCACACCATGTTCAGTGGCAAAGCTGTACCTTTTATCAGTTGGGAATCTGACTCTCGGGGAAACAAGCTGCCGAAAGGCACACAGTAGGCAGTTTCAGCATGCAGGGAATAGCACTGTTTTTCTGCCTTCCAGCCTCATCCTTTTTCCTCCTCAATGCGAGAGGGTTTCTTCAGGAAAGAAAGCAAGAGACTGAAAGGTGTACTGAGCTAGTTATAAGGGAGGAGCCCTGCGTGTTGAGGATAAAATGCACCTGGGCAGGGCTCTCCAGGTGTTCTCTCCGCCAGCAGCATCTGCAGGTCCAGGATCTCCTTAGTGCTGCAAATTCCTGGGCCTCAGCCCACACTGCTGCATGGAAGCTGTAGGGCCAGGAGGTCCAGGGACCTAGGCTTTAAGGAGCCCTCCAGGAGATGCTGACTCATGCCAAAGTCATGCAGCCAACACACTGGGGAAAGGAAGTGTGTGTGATGGTCCGCTGGAGAGGACACAGCCTGGTGTCAGAATAAGGAGGAGCAGGGAAGTTCTTTCTGAGGATTCTAAAGATGGTGCTGAAGGCAAATGAAGAACAGTCAAGGCCATTGCAGCGCTGCTTGTAATGGCAAGAGACTGGGATAACTCAAAGGTCGGCCAGCAGAGGTCTGGTCACCTGAGGGATGGCGCATCCATTCATGGAACACTATGCAGTGTGAAAAGAACAAGAAGCCTGAGGCACCTGGCATGAAAAGAAATCCAAGGCATATTAAATAAAGTATAAATAAGGGGTAGAGGAGTTTATATAACGCTGTGTTAAAGAAGAGAACCAAGAATACATATTTGCATTTACTTAAACCTACAAGGAACACTAGGCAGATAGACGGGAAGCAACGAGAGAACCACCCGTGAATGTGGGAGGGGGGTGGACAGAGAGGCAAAGGTGGGAAACTGATATTTCATTGCATTTTTTAATCATCAAATCCTGCAACTATACTATCTATTCAGAAAAAGTTAAAGTGAATACAAATCGGCCCAGTTCAGAAGCTGCCTCCCAGACCCAGGGTGGCGACTTGAGTCCACTCTCACGCACAGAGCGGTCAGGAAGGTCTTGGGCACCAGGATCAGCCAGACGCCCTGGCTTCCCCTCCAGCCCAGCCCCCAGCATGGCCCAGGCGCTCGGGGAGACTGTGGGCTTATTCATAAAACCAGGACCAGTAGCGCTCAATTTGGGGTACACATAAAGATCATCTGAGATGCTTTTTCTTGGGGGGAGAGCAGTGCTGGGGATGGAAGCCAGGGCTCTGCACATAGTAGGCAAGGGCTCCACCACTGAGCTACAAGCCCAGCCTCGGGAAGCTCTCCCTATTCCCACACCACCAGAATCAGAATCTTTGAGGCAGGGCCCAAGCTCTGCCATTTTAAAAACTCCTTTGTTGTGGTTGACAGCCACTGTCTTAGACCTTCTGGGTCAGTTTATTTATCCAGAAAGCTGGAGAGAAAAAGAGAAGAATCCAGTACTTAAAAGAAAAAGTGACACACCCTGTCAAACCTGTCAAGATCAATTAGAATGCAAATAGATTTTACCTGCCTTGGTTAGAACATGTGATCAGCCTGTTCTCCCCTTTGGCAGCCCAATTCTGAAACGCAGCCCTGACATCACCAAATCGCCTCTGACAAAGTCGGAGCAGCTTCTGAGGATAGACGACCATGATTTCAGCATGAGGCCTGGCTTTGGAGGTATGAAATGTGCATTCTCGCAAGGGTGTCTTCTTTTTTAGGGTCCTTCTATCTGTCCATGGGCAGGAAACCAAGCCCTACTGCTGACAGCAGTCTAGACCAACACAGTGGCCAAACCTAACATCCCTTCCAAAGTTGGAAACGTTTGGGTAAAAATCAGACAGCCAGGCATGGTAGCGCATGCCTATAATCTCAGTACTTGAAAGACTGAGATAGGAGGATTGAAGGTTTGAGGCCAGCCTCAGCAATTTTTTCTCCAGAAAAAAAGCCCATAAGAAGGAAAACCTCATTTGTCACTAAAAGGGCTGAAACCCAGCAGCTACAGGCTAAATTTCAAATTGAGACCACCCATCTCTGCCCTTCTGATGGATTCTGCCTCAGGGGTGCTTGGTGGATAAAGCACCAAGCTCACGGTATCTTCTGAGCATGTGCTCTCCCACCCTGGCTTCTCCTGAACACCTTCTCAGGAGCATCTGCTAGTGGGTGGCTGGGCTAGGCCACCAGCTGTCCTTGGGCCACTGCTCCTACGAAGGATGCACAGGATCAGTGAGGCCAACAGCTGGCTGTGGAAGATGGGGGCGGCTGCAGCCCAAAGCTGCCTCCTAAAAATGCTCTGGGATTTGGCCTAACGACCTTGGGCTAAATTTGTTCTCATCTGGGAACTGGCAGATGAACTCTGGGTACATATCTGAGGGCAAAGTGTGGTCTGCTAGGTTTGATTAAATAAAATAGCTTGGGGGGGGTAATGATTTGGTGCAGAAGGATGCCAAAGCCCTTTGAAACTTAGCCTGTAGCTGCCAGGTTTCAGCCCTTTTAGTGACAAATGGGGTTTTCCTTCTTATGGGCTTTTTTTCTGGAGAAAAAAATGTGTTAAAAAATCATTCTTGTGTCCCTTCCTTCCTTTTCCCTCTCTCTCTCTCTCTTTTTTTTTGTACTGGGGATTGAATTTAGGGGCATTATACCTCTGAGCTACACCTCCAGCCCATTTTTATTTTTCATTTTGAAACAGAGTCTCACTAAGTTGCTGAGGGCCTCACTGAGTTGCTGAGGCTGGCTGCGAACCTGCAATCCTCCTGTCTCAGCCTCCCATGTACTGGGATTACAGGCATGTGCCACTATGCCCGGTGTATCTTTTATTTCCTCCAGTCACCTTTGCCCAAAGAACAAATGCATTTTAGAAGGGAGTTCTTATCTACTCCACAATTTGCTGCTGTTGGATCCAATTTGCTGCTGTTTCTGTCATGATGATTGGAGTGGGCTCTACGCCTGACTCATATCCTGAAAACAGGGAGGAAGAGGGGCAGACATGCTCTCTTACTCTTAATCATGCTTTCTTACTCTTTTTTTTTTTTTTTTTTTT
>PVJS01032425.1:0-22782 GCA_004027185.1 Glis glis | reverse complement strand
GGCTCACGAAGTTGCAGAGGGCCTCACTAGGTAGAGAGAGAGAGAGAGAGAGAGAGAGAGAGAGAGCTGAGGCTGGCCGCAAACCTGGATCCTCCGGTCTCCGCCTCCCAAAGTACTGGGATTACAAGCGTGTACCACCACGCCCGGCTCCCTTTTTTTAATTTTTATACTTTTATTGGTGCATTGTAGTCTTATAATCTCACATTATAATGTAGTAAATCTTGATAGTGACACACAGGCACACAGCAGTTGGTTTCCCCCCTTCTCCATACATGATATTGAGATTGGCATTGGTATTCTCATGTATGTATGTAATATCCATGGAAGTGATTCCTTTGTTAATTCTTTCTCCCCCACCCTCCCCTAGATCACCTTCCTTGCTCCACTGGGGTTTCTCCTCTGTTATCTAAAGTACCTCTTGTATCCTGATTACTCTCTAGCTATGCTGTCTCCTTATTGTAAAAAGCATCAGCCTTCTGGGGTAGTCCCTTTGTCTTCACCCCAAGGCAAAATTGTTCTTCTTGTCTTAGGTACAGTTCAGTGCAAGACTGTCTCCTTTGAGTTTCTTTTCCTTTTAATCAATGCTTTGATCATTTAATGTTTCTTCATGACCACAGGAAGTTATTTTATATCAATTGTCTTGCTTCCTTTCAGAAACAGACCAGTTGTCCAGTAGAGAGTAAGGAACATCCAGGGACAAAATTAGTATTCACAGCAGACTAATGAAACACACCAGTTATCTAGAAGGGCAGATTCCTCAAGGCACAGTTAATAGAACAATAAAAATGACCCCGAGGTTGGAGAGGGGAAAGCTAAGGTTTTATCCAAACTCTGCATCAATTTGCTGTATTATCTTGGGCATATAACATCTCCATGTCATTGTTTGGTAAAACTAGAGGTATGGACAAGATGATTTTTGAGGCCCTTTCTATGTTGGATATTCAGAATAAAAGGTATATTTTGTGTTACCATAAAACAGAATTGTCTGTATATTGAGAATAGTTTGAGCCAAGGCCAAGAAAATTGGTCTGTATTAGTATCAAAAAAAAGATTGACATGATCTTGAGATAAATAAGTGAGAAAAAAAGGGTTAGTGAATCTGATTCTCTGAAACTGCGAGCCTTATGATTGATGGACAGTTGAAGCAACTCCTACTGGAGACTTTGTGAGATGGTTAAAGAGAACTGAACTGGCTTAAATTTCCAAAATGAGTGCATCTGCTAACCACATGCTTCGATGGTTAGTAAAATCATAATCATGTTCTGTGTCTTTCTCTTGTCACACTGGCATTACATAAAACGGATACTAATGTCATTTTCTTGTACCAACTAAAGCATTAAGGAAGAATGTCTTCTAGTACATAGAGATTTGTTTCACTTGACACTATAAGTTTATACATCATTTATTTTGCCAATGAGCATTGACAAATTGCTATGCATAAGACACTGTGTGAGATACTGATTAGACATATATCTATCCAAAGGAAGTACATACACTAACATCCACTCTCTTACATACACACTCACACCACTATAATAAATAGTATAAAGTGATAAGTAAGCACCATGGAAGAGACACAGATTAAGTACTCAGAGAAGGCAGATATTTCAGTTGAGAACATAAAGCAAGAATTTTATGGAACAAGAAGCATATAAAATGGGTTTTGAAGGCTGGGTTAGGTTTGATCTGTGGAAATGATAGGAAATAGCAAAGGCACATTAAGAGAGGCTGCAAAGGATACCACACATGAGAACAAAGTTAACACTAGCATCTAACACTTATCAGCTGCTTACCATGTACTAAGAGCTTTATGTATGTGGTCTTAGTGAATCCCCATAATTCTAATGGGTTGGTTCTCCTGTATGCCTTTTTCAGATGGGAAAACTAAGGCGCAGAAAAAAAAAATACCTTGCTTTCACTCTCCCATTAAAAGAAATAGCAGGTCACTCAGGATTGTTGAAGCATGTAGCAGGGAAGAAGGAAAATAGCTTAAAGGTTCATTGTGGCTAGGTAATAAACAGGCTAGAATGCTAGATTCTTTCAATGAATCAAATTTAGGAGGAACTCAAATGAAATAAATAGGAATCAAAATGTAAGATTCTCTATATATTTAAAATGAAGCAAAATGGAACAAAACTATGCCTTATATATTATTTTAAGTGACTCAAAATCAGAACTCTTCAAGCATCCTTGACAATGTCAAAGCACAAAATGTCAATCACATCTGGAAGGGGTATAGTACCATTTCTAAAACAATTCTCTGTTTATGGAAGTTGGAATACTGAGGCTGTTCTAATGTTTCATTCAATTTAAGCTTTAAATATGCCTATATATGTATATATAGGCATATGACTATATAATTATTGCCTGTTTCCATACTACTACTGGTAACTGTCAACTAAAGTGATACTAAAAGCTTAAAATCCCCTGGCACTCATGCAGTTTATATACTGCTCAGAAAACGATTAAGTTGTGTTCAATGCTTTAATCATAATAATATGATTCTATTATTCCACTGAGTTGGTTGGTAAACAAATGCACAAACGGCATTTAGCACAGACAAATCCTTTAAGTGGACATGCATAAATTCCCCCCTTAAAAGTCTTGTAAATAAAAGATGCATCAGAACCTTAAAGGGTATTCTGTTTTCACAGAAATTAGTAAAGTGGCTTATTCTCATGTTTGCTCAGCTACTCAGGAATTACCATCTACAAATCCACATTCATATTGAAAATGTGTATTATCTAACATAAATATTTTCTACAAAATGCAAAGTTCCTCTTCAATTTTCATTTGTTCCCATCAGTAAGTTCATACAATGGATATTGAGTCTAAATATTTAAACTTGGTTTATGATTCCAGTGGCTATGCAGAAATATATTTGATTACTAAAACACACATTTGCCAAAGGATATTTATTTCAGGTCTCTATGAGTTAAATTATTGATGTTTTTATCTCTAGATTTGAGTGGTACCATTTAGTATGCTGTTATAATACTAATAACAAGAGTTATAATTTATTGAGTATTTTTCATTTTTATTTGACTCCCATTTGATAAAATCAAAAGGAAATGGGGTATCTCCTTCAGTTACTCTTTGATAATGATTTCAAACTCTGATACCTTAAACATAGTGAAGCATTCAGTGAGGTAACCCAACACATGTTTCTTTCAACTAATAATGCTCCCATGCTGGAATCATATAATAAAAGTGATATTTCCCCTTGAGAAAATATTATAGGAGCTTACTTTTAACACAGAGGTAGTCATTTAGTGTTTTTCAGTTACAGAGAGGATTATCAAAGAAGATACCAGTGGTGTTTCTGTAGATAAATGTTCACAACTAGAAACAAATTTAAAAGCTAAAAAATTGTTTAAGATATTTAAATCAGCTTCTTTCCCCAATGTCTAAATTATTTTGCCCTCCCATTTTTAATATGTTATATTTTACCTATCAGCCTGGTGGATAGTTGGACATTTCAGCCTGCCTACCCATAAATACTAATCATCATTTGATAATGCAACATATAAATTTAAGTGTATTTAATATGTAATTGAGATTTAAGAAAGCCCTTTCCAATAATTATCCCTGGGTAGAAATTTTGACCTATAGAGTTACTTGAAATTATTTCAGTTTGAAATGACCCAGATTATAACAATTACTTAAAACATAACCTTTATTGCCACAGGGAATTTTAAATAGAATCTGTGAGAATCTGAGGGCATACCTCAAATAAGTTTACTGAAACCACAACTCAAGTTCATCATATCTTACTGCACAAAAAGGTTTACTCAATAAGAAATCAAAGTCTTGTTTTTCATAATTTCACCATAATTTTATTTTATATTTACAGTCTTCAATTTCTAATGCAAGGGTATTGCTGGGGACTTGGGGCATTTGGGAAGAGAGATGGGGTTTGAAGGAGAGGGATCAGGGATCTGATGTAGACAATACTAATTAATAAAGCTAGCAGGATGTGAAAGTCTTCCAGAAGAAATTCTTGCAGCCAGCTTTGCGTTCTCGGGGCGCCATGGCCGGGTTTGAATTAGCAGATCTCTGCAGCTCCAGCCTCATCTCGTCCTGCTCAGCAGCCTGGGACAGGTCTTCAGGTTCCAGGGCATCGTTCTCAGTCTGGTTGGGCTCAGACAGCAGCTCAGCCAAGAAGTACTTGGCCAGTTCCTAAATGGGGACAAGGGGAAAAGGAAAGACAGGGAGGAGATGGAGGGAGAGAAGGATGAAAAATCCTAGTTTGGAAAACAGATTTAGTCACTGAAAACCCAGTTTTCACAGCTGCACATTTTTGTGACACTTTAAAATCAATTAAGGATAAAAATAATAAGGGTAATTGCTATAACCACCAAGTGACACAAAAAGGCTCCAAAATCTCAAATGTTTCTGCAAGCGTTTTGAACTCTGTAGGCTCAAAACACACACGAAGAGAATTAGCAAATGATAACTGCAATTTCATGGAGATGGCGTGTGTCAACCGTTTAACTCCGTTTCCATATCATGATCTATTCCCATACCATGTTCTTACCGTTTTTTACAAAGTAAGCCGTGGGGAATGAGACCTCTCAAAATCTGAAACACTACTCCGTGTGCAGAGTGCCCCAGCCCGTCCCCGCTGTTTGCCAAGTCCGCCTTTCAGCACCTGGGTCAGCACCTCCCCTGGGCAGCACCGGGAAGCCAGCATTCCTTTGTGCTCAAATACCCAGGTTTCCGAATCTTCTTGAATGCCAGGGAAGCACTCACCTGTACTGTGACCGACTGTGCTAATAAGAAAAAGAGGCAAGAGGGGATTCTAGACTTTGAAAGTTTCCCTGAGAGCTTTGGTTGCTGAGGGACTCTGGAAAGCACTGGAACTCCTCAGGAGAACCAAACACCTGTTAAGTTCAAACCCAGAGGGCAGCAGCAAGGTTAAGGAGCGCTGGGGAATCCGGGAGAGGGAAAAGAAGACGTCGGGGGAGTTTCCTTACCTGCTTTCCTGCGGCAGCCGCCAGGGACTTCTGCAGAAACTGGCGGAGTCTGGGGTCCGAGGGCGCGCCGGCGACACCGCCCAGGGCCAGGACGATGGAGAGCGCGGCCAGCGCGCACTGGAGGCGGCAGGACAGCATCGCGGCGGCTGAACTCGAGGCGGAGCCTGGAGCGGTGACTGGAACTCGCGATCCGCAGGCAGCAGCGACGGCTGGGAACCTCGCGCCTCCTGCAGCGGCTTGTGTGCTCTCCGCGGTCTCCCCCTTTTAAACTCTCTCTCTGACGTCAGGCTAGGAGGCGCCCCCAGATCTCACCAGCGCTTTTACGCACCATTAGCCTCGTGAAATCAATCACCGAAGTGAGGGGAGGCGACAGGATCTAAAGTGACTTACTTAAAAAAAAAAAACCTGTACATTCACAGGCACACACAATTCTACATGACACACCACACAATCTTTTCTTTTCATTCAGTGATACCAGTACACACGCATTCTATGATTTCACTCACACATATGCACACTCAATTACACACAAAGAGAAGTGCAAACCCTCGGCCCTTGAGGGGCAGATACGTGATCGCACACAGGTGCATACACATAAACGTACCCAGACCCCTCCACTTACCACCATGCCCGTTTTAGGAGGCCCAAACAAATGCAATATGTATGTGCTTGGTAAGTAAGACGCAGAATCGTGCCTCTAGGACCAGATTAGAGAATGAAGCATGGTGTTAGTAAGACTGGACCATCTCCTGTCTCTGGGTTCCTCTGTACAAAGTCTTGTAGAAGCAAATGTGAGGGGCTCTAAAGGGACTTTGCTTTTCTCTATAATGGGGGAGAAGGCATCTTTGGCTCAGCCTCCCTCCTTCCTCAGGAGCTGAGAGACTTCCTGTCTACCTGCCTTTCTTCTGTAACAAAAAGAAAACAGGAAGAAAAAATAGAGAGACACACAGAGAGAGGAAGAGAGAGAGAGCAACATAGATACAGAGAAAAAGAGAGGCTGACTTAATTTTAGTACCTAGAAACTTGGAGCTGGAGGAAAATCTCAGAATAAACCTCAGAATTTGAATTACTAAGGTTTAGAAAGGGGTGCTGAAACACATGAGGTGCAGTTGGAGTGAAGATCAGACCTCTACATTCCAAGGCCTGGGTTCTTTCCACATATCTCTTAGTTTTCTAATAGATTCCTACCCAGAAAAGCAGTTCTAGGACAGAAATCCCAGGATAGACATATAAAAGTCCAGGACACCCCCCCAACCTATGACCATTATCGTGTGTGTGCATGTGGGAAAGGATCAACAGACTCTTTATCACGTGCAATCCCCTCCTCCCTCAATCACAAAGAAAGCTTAAGAAAGGCTGTCCTAGAAGTCTAATTGTAGTCAGGTCAAGTGCTTGCTGTCCAGATAAGAGTTCTGGCAGCTTTTTTTCAAAATAATTCCTTATCAAGAAAAGGCCAGGTAATTTTCTGCACAGACCGGATGATCCCTGCAGGCTCTTCAAGGACTAACATTTTAGGAGCTTCAAAGAAACTAATATTAACTAAACATAATGCTACATCTCCAGAAATCAAGTGAGGCAGATAACTCGCCCAGTCCTGTTATCAGTCATGCATCCCAAATTAGAATATTATCAATACTCAGACCCAAACCACAGTGTCTCGAAGTTTGGGAGGCATTCTGAATGACTTGGATAATTGTCAGTTTTTCTTCTTATGTCTGTAAGGCAAGGCAAAGAGAGAATGCACAGTAAGGAGTGTTAAAGCTTTCAGGGCTCAGAAATTCCAGGCAAGACTAAGCACAAAGTAAGACATTAAAAAGTTACTCACATGTTGGAATAGTCTGGGAGAGAATTGAAGCTAGACCCAGGGAACCCAGCCCAAGCAAATGCAAGTTATACTCTCTGTACATCCTGCAACCCTCTCTGGCCCATGACTGGGGACTCAGTCTAGTTTTATCAGCTTGACTGTCCTGAGGCACCTCCAAATGATCTCGCATCTCCTCTACCCAAGACTTGGCTCATGAAGAAGAAAAGGAGATTTTCTTCAGAGGGGAGCTACCAAAGAACAAACCACAGCCGCACCATCTTACTCTGTGCTCTCAGATCTCGCCACCCTCCCTTGTCAGACTCTACTTCCTCTCCTTCCACATCCCTGACCCCCTCCTATTCCCTTTTTTCTCTTTCCATCTTCTCCTTTTTCCTAAACTTATTCTAAATATTCTCTCAAGATCTTCCTTGTTTGATCCTTCTTTTGTCTTCTCCCTCTTTTCCTTATCCTCATTTCTCTTTTTCTCTCACATTCAAGTTATTCTCTGACTTCAGTTTGGTTCGATCTGGCTCTTTCTATGCCTTCTCTGCACGTGTCTCTCCCTCCTCACCTTGCTTAGCCAGTGTCTATCTAGTCTCTGCCTCCAGGAACCTCTCCTCTCCCCTCTCCCACTTTCCCTCTCTTCCTCTCTCCTCAACTAACTCTCACCAAGCATCCTCCTGTCCAAGAGCTGGGGAAGTACCCACTTGGACAGTGAAGTCTGAGTAGCTTTTCTCAGTCTCTTGTTGTGCTGAGACTGTAGACAAGATGATTTCTGGGTTTTGTTTCTGTTTTGCTTTATAATTCTTGGATTGTTATGAATCTAAGATCCACTTACAAGTCGGGACCAAAGGGGACAAAAATTGTCCCTTAAGCCCCCCCTCCAAGGGTTTTACTCCTTTTCTGCTCAGTTTTAGCATACAGGTTGACTTCGCTTTAAAAGACTTCAAACTTCTCCAACCTGAGCTTTCTGCAGTTAACCCCCAGGGCCTCTCTTCCACATCTCAGAGACTGGGAGGAGAAGGTGACTTCTGATTGTACTAGGAACCCTATTTCCCAGACCGTGGTCACCAAGAACCACCTCCCAAACCCTTATGCAGCCCTTCCTGGCTCACAAGGCACTTTCTCATCCAGCACCTCGGAGTATTCGATTTCCACCTCACAGGAGGAAGAGCAGAGTGCCTGGCACAGGCAGGAAGTAGCATGATTGAAGGAGAGAGTCACTCCACTGTGGAATGCTTCACCCTCCCCTGACTCAGAGTTGCAGAGACACCTGGCTAAGCAGTCTGCAGCCAGAATACAAGCACCTCTGGGAAGTACTAGGCTTCTTTCATACGCAGCTCTTCTGGCCAGGATATGATTTCCCATCTCTTTTGCGGGATGTACATTTTAGAGTGACTATCTGTCAATATAAGGAGTAGAAACTCATTTTAAAAAGAAAGGATGAAATTTGTGAGCAGATACATTCAATATTAAGTGATGCAGAAAAGGAGAAAGTATCTGTATGGAGCAGAGAGACCTGGTTTCTAGTTTGGTTCAATCACACCCAGCTATGGGATTTCCTCTCCAGACCTTAGCTTCCTCATCTGCAAAAGTAACAGCTCAACAGGTCATTTTTGCAGTTCCTTCCAGCCCTGATAAACAGCAAGTTTAAATTTTAGGAAATAAAAGTGTAAACTAGCATGCACTCTGATGTTAAATGCTATCATTTTTCTCAAATTGAGGCCTTTACATGGGAACAAAAACCCTGGTTTTGATATAATATGAGAGAGAAGACTGGGTGCAGAGGACATTTTACAAGCCTGTTAGAACATTTGTTCTCAACTCTTGCTTCTGCTACTGACTTCCTGTCCCCTCTAAGAAACTTAGTTTCTCCATTTGTAAAGTTGATTCACTCAAATTCTTTCTACAAGTAAATACAGAAAAGCTGTATCATTTAAGATACTGATGATATAGCAGTGAACTGAATGAAGTCTTAGGGAGGAAGACAAGCAATAAACACATTAACTTATGCTCAAATTGTTAAGGGTTAAAGCAGGTTATAGGGCATGATGGCAGGTGATGAAGCCCCTCTAAGGAGGAGCCCTTTGAGCAGAGATTTGAACGTGAAGAAGCTGGCTATGCAAATATCTCAATAAAATTTCCAACCCAGGACCTAAGGCAGCAACAAGGCAAAAGAACTGGAAGGCAATAGGTGAAGCAGAGAGGGCTAGTAGGTGAAGTCAGTGCAGTAGGTAGGCAGGTCACAGAGAGCCTTGAAGGCCACTGCATGGTAACTGTTGAAGGATTTTGAGCAAGGGACTCACCTAATTTTATCATTTTTAAATAATTCTTTCTGCTCAGTAGAAAATTAGCTGTAGGAGAGCAAGAGTAAAAGCAAGGAGATAAGTTAGGAACCTAAGAGCCATTGAAGAGAGAAGAAGAACTGGACAAAAGAAACATATTCTCCCTAGATATTCTCCCTTAAATGCTCAATGGACAAGCTGGTTGGCTTGCATAAATACACTTCCAACCTCCCCAATCTAAGCCCTCTGCAGCCAGCTCCCAGAGCCCAACTCATCCAAAGGCTGGGAAGAGACAGGGGGTTGGTGTTCCTCATTGGGGGATCCTGTGCTCTAGATTTAGTTCAAGTGAGAGAAGATCATGTTTGGGGCTGCAGTGGCAGCCATGAAAGATGAGTATTGGCTAGACTTGAGGTTTATTTTGAAGTATATAAAATGTGCTGATAATTTGCTTGGATATCAATTTGAGGAAACAACTATCAACAACACCTGAACATGTCACCTGGACATTCTCTAAAATGCCTTCAACTCTCACAAATTCCTGAGAGTGCAAGAAGTGGATTTATGCTAAAGACTTCTCCTGAACATTTTGCGGATGGAAAACAACAAGGTTTCCAGATAGAATAAAGGGAGGAAGGTAGTCAGGGGAGAAAGCAACCAAGAATAATAGAAGGAGCCACAGGCTGGGTGTCTGAGGCACTGGGCTTATATGCTTGGTTTTTCCTGCTTAAAATGGACTAATAATCCTTGCTTTTGAGAACCAGATCAGAAAAGGTAAGTGAAAGTGCTTGGTAATCCATAAAATATTAGAAGGCTATCGAGGCCATGTTTTTGTTGTTGCTGCTCAGAGGGAGGCAGTCAGTCGCAAACCAAGGGACAATAGCTAATGAGTCAATCAGTTTGGGAACTGGAGTATCCCTGCCAATGCTCTGAACCAACTAGGCAGGTGGGTACACCTCACACTAGGGAGGTGGGGGTGTGATTGGAGATCTAGGAAGAACTCTTCTAGAGAAATGCAGCAGGTGGATGGCAAAATCACTCCATTAGAAAATAGTCTCTTCTCCCTTATATATATTTAACTTGGAGACATAACATTAAAATTGAGAAACTATTAACATTTTTCTGTGGACTCATTTGTTGAGTTGTTTTTCTAGATTTATAGCTGGCTAAGAGAAGGCTTGATTTCAGTAAAGGTGGGAGAAAGAAATCGACTTGGAGGAAGCAATTCATGTAGGGGAGGGCAGACCTGTCAGATGTGCTGTTGGAGATGAGAAGAGGGCGTGGTGAGCACAGCCCAAGGGCAAGGATGCTCGGCTGAGAATCCTATGGGGACCTTTTCTGCTGAGCATTCCCACCACCAGAGAATGCAAGAATGAGAACTCGTAGCCGGGCGTGGTGGCGCACGCTTGTAATCCCAGTACTTTGGGAGGCGGAGACCGGAGGATCCGGGTTCGCAGCCAGCCTCAGCTCTCTCTCTCTCTCTCTCTCTCTCTCTCTCTCTACTTAGTGAGTCCCTCCGCAACTTCGTGAGACCCAGTCTCAAAATAAAGTATAAAAAATAGGGCCGGGGGCGTAGCGCGGAGGTAGAACGCCCCTGCGTTCAATCCCCGGTACTGCAAAAAAAAAAAAAAGTAATAAGAATGAGAACTCATAATACTCATCTGAAAGAGTCCCCTCATACCCTTGCAGCATCTGACCACAGAAAATCAAGACCCTAATATCAAACTGGCTTTTACCAAGTGCCGCAAAGCCCAGGCCACAGTGAGTGTACTAGATAATAAAGGGAGAAGAGCCAGTGAGTCCAACCTCTTCCATGGAGAGGGATGGTAGGAATAGCTCAGGCCTAGTCTTGGCAGTACTCTCCTATCTGATCTTTATCCTGTCCTTCCAGTCAAAGCTTCAAATGAGTTCCCAGTGCCAACCAGTTCAAATGCAGACTCAACAGCCTGACTGTCATTTCCTCAGACCCTAACTCCCTTGATCAGTCTCACCCTGCTTCCCAACCTCACCTGCCAGTCCTCCTGGTCCCCAAACACTTGCTCCTCTCTGTATTCACCTTGAATTCTCCCACAACCATTTGTACATGCTATTCCCCCTTCCTGGAATACCTTTAATTCACTTCTAACAGCTTATTTTAGGATGTTTCCCTGGGCCTCTCACTTAGAATCAATGTGGCATGCTTCTGTACCCCAAAGTGTGCCTTTCATGCCCCTGGTAGAGATCCTCATAGATCATTTTATATTTCAGTGATATATTTATATATCACTGTTCCTTGAGAGTCTGTATGTCTCATCCATAAGTCCAGAGGATCACTGAGGGCAGAAACCTGTCTGAACCATGTCTACATCTTTGTCAGAGACTTCAAAAATATTAGGTACAGTGTAATTGTTGACATATGATGGTTGAGTTGAAGACAAACTTCTCTTTCCTTATACATGAGGTCTCTGTGGATTCTGTAAGCAGTACAAGCATCAGGAACCTCAGGTTGCTAAGGACTAAATCACTTGACATATGTCTGTGGATTACACACACACATGATCTTAGGTGGCTGATATTTTCACAAACACACTCCTAGTCCTCTCTGAGCTTCAGCAAGAAACGAAGGAAGGAAGGAAGGAAGGAAGGAAGGAAGGAAGGAAGGAAGGAACAGAGGGAGGGAAAGACCTTAACACTGTTCAGTGTGATTGCTCCTATAAACCAAGAACTAACTGAAGTTGTCATGTGTATATGCTAATATAGTCGCTGAAAATATAAGTCTTCATAGCTACTAGAAGGCCTAGGGAGGAAGCATTCATTGGTCACTGAAGTAGGCATGAGTCTGGCAATTATAGCGTAGAAGTGAATAATAATGCTGACTCGCCCCTGTGTGGTGTCTCGTGGCTGAGTGTGTTCATGTCCATCAGAAAGGGAGCAGAGGCCCCAGGTCGTACAGCTAGTGGGCAGCTGGACTGACGTCCGCTCTCTTCCTGCCACTCCAGCACACCCTCTCAGAGGGAAAGGAAGACTGGTAAGGAAGCTCTGTCCCTAGTTCTCCTCTTAGTTTCCCTTTCCCTTATGGATTAATTGGTCTTTCCAGAAGTTTCCACCTGTTTCTATGACTTCTGCTCAGACCTTCCTGATGAAATGACACTGAGTCACGTTCTGTCCCGCTGTCACCCAGAGAACATCTCCCATTCTGTACCTATTCCCCTTCTCAAAACATGGGGTTAGATCTGAGGGTTACCAAGAGCCTGCCCAGTGCAGTCAGAAAGGGAGAAGCTGTCTTGGCCAAAACCTTCCCGCTATGGTCTGAGACTGGAGGCCAGAAATCAACTGTCCCACTCCTTGGAAAAGAGCGGGACAGATGGTGAAGTTCCTCATTCAGATGATTCCAAGATTTCCACGAAAACACAAACATGCCCCATAGAGTGCAGGTACCCTGTAGCAGCTCCGGGTTTCCCACCTACTTCCTCAAACTTCTCAGCATGACTCTTCTTACATACCAGGGTTGCCTGAGCAGCATTTTAAGAGAAGATAGGTATGAGTCTCAGCTGCAGAGATTCTGAATCATGGGGTCTGGGCTGGGCTCAAATAGTCCTACCTTTAAGAGCTTACATCTATTCTGCAACTGGAGTTTCACCACCCTGGAAAACTGTTGGGTCTCATACCACTGGCCATCATGCTTCCCCTACTGTCTCTCTCTGCTCTGCCCCTCTCCCTTCCTCCTTTCTCTTCCCTCTCACTATTTCTTTTCTCTTCTCCTCTGCCTTCTTTCTCTTGTCCCCGTCAATCTTCCCTCTCATCGTCCTCTTTGCTTCCCTGGTTTCCATTGTCTCTTATTACTCAACCACAACTCTTGGGGACACCGGAGGCAGTGGGTATACTTTGCCTTGCTGAGGAAAAGCACCTACTTTGCTGGCTTTCCTGACACTTCTCCAAGAGTTGAGGGCGGAGGCAGGACTTGAGTCAGAAACGAACCACCCCCAGACCAGAACCTTAAAAGTCACCTAGTCCTACCCCTTAGTTTATGTAGGGGAAAACTAAAGCCAAGAGAAGGGAAGGGTTTTCCTTGAGGCCACATAACGAGGATCAGAGTCAGAACTCCGATTCCCTCAGTCCACACAAGTGCACTGTGAAGTTCTTTGTATCTCTTCCACCCAAGTGTTTGAAATCATGGTATAAGATTGGCAGCTCCTGCCCAGTTCTCTATGTACCCAGGAGCATGCCTAAAGCAAAACCCCATTCCCTAGCAAGGGTATTATCCAATGGAGGAAGTTTTGAAGATTGATATGCAGAAAGTTGGAAATCCCCTAGGTCAGGCTTTCATGCTCTGTGTCTCTGCTCTTCTTGTGCATTTCTTAATCTTACAAAACAACAGGACCCGCTCCTCATTGCCCTGTTGCCATGGATGGCTTCAGCACGCAGGAGAGGATGCTGCTGCTGAGCTGAGCTCTCTCGCCCTCTGCTGGCTGGATTGATGAAGGCAACTTTATCTAAAATTTTATGGCACAATTTTATCCATCCTTTCATTTATTCTCTAACTTTTTTAAAGCACCTGCAATGTAGAAGGCACTGTGCTTGGCGCTGGAATGTCAAAGAAGCACACAAACTCTGCCTTCAAATATTTAATTCCAACAGGCACAGTGGCATATGCCTGTAATCCTAGTACTTGTAAGGCTAAGACAGGAGGATCGCAGGTTCATGGCCAGCCTCAGCAACTTAGTAAGGCCCTCCGCAATTTCATGAGACCCTGTTTAAAAATAAAAAATAAAATAGGGCTGGGGGCATAGCTCAGAAATAAAATGCCCTGGGGTTCAATTCCCAGTACAAAAACAAAAACAAAAGCAAACAAGCAAACAACAAAAAGAACACAAATATTCAATTCTTAAACCTTTAAACCTTTTGTGGCCAGGCCTGGTGGCACACACCTGTAATCCCAGTACTTGGGAAATTGAGACAGTAGAATTGTAGGTTCGAGGAGAACCTCAGCAACACAGTGAGATTCTTAGGAGCCTAGCTAGTGTGCTGGTGGTATAGCTCCGAGGTAGAATATCCCTGGGTTCAATCACCAGTATCACAAAAATAAAATAAAATAAAATAACTTTTGTGGCAGATGCTGTGCTGGGCATTTAGAGATGACCCAAACACAACCCTTGGCTTCAAAAAGACATCTGTTCTGAGCCATAAAATAAAGAATTAGCACTGGAAGGGGCTGCAAACACCGTCTAACCCAGTGTTATTCATTACGGCTTTCCAAAATTAGGTCGAGGGCTCCCTGTATTCAGTCCTCAGGACTGCCAACACGGGGAGGGTGCATGCTGCAGGGATTCTGAAGTTTCATAAGAACAAAGAAGTTAAAGAGGAAACAAAGCTCAAAACCAGCAGTTCTAATCCCAACCCCCCTATTGCATGTTATCAGCTTGCCCTCAGCATCCTGAACAGGTATTTACAGTTGATGTCACATTTCTAACTAGTGTCAAAGTCCACTGCCCTATCCACTTTTTTTCATTTGTGTGTCAATGGAATTTTTTTTTCCTTTGCCAGGTCACCCTCTGGTCAGCGGGGGGGGGGGGGGGGGGGGGGGGGGGGGGGGGGAGATTGCATGTGTTGACTGCGCCCTCTTGTGGCCATTTGTGCCATTACTGCTGTGCCTGACCAGAGCTCCCTTGGTTCCAGTACAATCCCAATGTTGTGTCCAGAACCAAGGAGATTTGTCTGACCTGCTGTTCTCTCCACACTGCTGCAAGGTGCCAATATCAGAGTCCCTTGCACCATGGCTTTCAAACCTTTTAATGATAACTAAGATAAGAACATTTTACATCATAACCCAATGCACATGTGCATGCCAGCACAAGTTTGTCAAAACAATACTTGCCTTTATTACTTTCAATAAGCATTGATATTTCCTATTATTTTTATTTCTATTTATTTTTATCTGTAATTCAGGAATTAGCCATGCAACTTGCTAGTGAGTCACTAACCTGAGTTGAAGTCCAGTGTCCTGGACCTCCTGCACTGCAGCCTGCTAGACGCTGGGCACTCCCCAGCTGCCACTTTCTCTAAGGCAGCTCCACTCTGCCGGGTGCCAGGCAACTGACCTAGCTGCTCTGGGATGCTGGTGCTATCCTTGTCTCTCCTCCACCCTCCATCGTTTTAAAACGATGCTTGTTAAAACAACGATGCTTGTTAAAACAGCAGTGTTTACTAACTGTAGTGGGCTGGATGGTGGCCAAAAAGGCTATGTCTCCATCCTAACCACTAGAACCTTCAAATGACCCTATTTGAAAAAAAAAGATCTTTAGCCAGGCATGGTGGTGCACACCTATAATCCCAGTATGTAGGAGGCTGAGGCAGGAGAATTGCAAGTTTGAGGCCAGCCTCAGCAACTTAGTGAGACCCTGTTTCAAAATGTAAAGGGGTGAAGGAGGTTGGGCTCTAAGGCAAAATGGCCCTGGGTTCAATTCTCAGTACCCCCCCAAGAGAGAGAGAAAGAGAGAGAGAGAGAGAGAGAGAGAGAGAGAGAGAGAGAGAAATCTTTGCAGATATAACTAAACTAAACATCTCCGGATGGGATCAACCTGGATTATCCAGGTGGGTCCTAAATCCAATGACAAGTATATGTATTAGAGGCAGAAGAGAAAATACAGACACAGAGGAGATGACCATATGAAGTCAAAGACAGAGATTCAGACTATATGACCATAAGCCAAGGAATACCTGGAGCCAGAAGCTAGAGAAACAAGGAAAGATTCTACCCTAGAGCCTTTGGAGGGAGTGTGGTCCTGCCAATATCTCAGTCTCAGATTGCTACACCCCCCAACTCCCACCATAGAACTGCAAGAAAATAGATATATCTTGTTTTAAGCCTCCAGTTTGTGTGATTTATTACAGTAGTAATAAGAAACATGCACCAAGCCTCTCCTTTCCCCAAGTGCTGCAGGGACCTGATAGAGCTGGATTGGGCTCAGTTCTGCTCTGTCCCTGGGACCTCTCCTCCCTTCTGAATCTCAAGCCTTCTCATGGAGGCAGGCTCCTCCTGCCAGATGCTTTCTTTCCAAAGGTAAGACTCCTCTAAGGGACCCTGGAATCTATTCTTACAGTTGGCTCCTAGGGCAAGCCCCCACCCATGCCACCCTCTTTGGACAGATGTGTGTTTATCTGCTAGACTCCAAAGGTGGGCATGTTGGAATTTCTCCCCAGGAAGTTCCTCACCTTCCTTGTATACCAGCTGTTGAACTGGAAGCCAGGCTTGGCATGGCGGTAGGAGTGATGGGTTGGGTGTGATGATAGCCCCAAGATGTGAAATGATTTGCCCAAAGCCAAATAGTGAATCAGTGGTGGGTTGGTGTTTATCTGAATGCTAACAATATGAATATGAAGAGTTTGGGAACTTCCTCCATTCCAACAGCAATATGAGAAAGATGCTTTCTAGGTAGATAAGGTCAAACCTACATTCGTCGGGCATATTTTGCTTCTACTCAGCTTTGGACTGTTTGGACCACTGTTTATATCACCATCTGCTTCACTTGCTTAAGGGAAATCTTTGCTCGCTCTCATTTACCCAACTCTGCACTTCCTAGTCATAAAAACTTTCTGATTAATTGATGAGCCAATGCCATGCCTTGGGAAACAAACCATTGGCTAAGCAACATTTGACAGCAGGAGTCTCAGGGAAACAGATGTCCGCTTTGGGTTCCTAATAAAAGGAATAGTTCAGCAGAAAATCTCTGTTTTGAGATCCAAGGAGTGGTGAGATGAGCTCCAGACAGAAGAATCCCTGCCATGTGTACAATGAGTACACAAGGTAACTTCCCTGTGCCCTCCATTCCCGAGTCCAGACTCCAGTGCCCTCCAGGCCCACCCAGAGCCGCCTTTCACACCCTAATCCCATTTTCTTCTGTTAAAATGAGTCTGGGTATTTTTGTACGCCCTTGACAACTTCACAGACAAAAAACAGACACCCTGTATTCCTAGAACCCACAACACAACAGGGAAACGGCATACAGCTAAATAATTCTGAAACAAGATGGGGCTGTGTTTTTTGCTTGATTTTATTATAGTAATTATCTTATTGTCTGTCAAGAGTGTTTTTGCATGTTTGGTTCCTTGTTAAAAGGCTTTGTTGCAAAAGGGCTTTTCTCAATAGCAGAGACCAAGCTTTCTTGTCTTGATTTACCCAGAAAATTGTCTGGAATATATTAAATGCTTGCAAAATACTTGTGAAAGTTGGAATGAATGTTTACTGTAATGTCAATCAATATATTCAATGAGCACCTTTACACAGACGATTCCTAGGGGAACCGCTCCTCTGATCATTGTCTCTCTCTCCTTTTTGACGTTACACTTAATTACTCATGCCTTGTGAATTCTTTACATGTGTGTTTCTTCTTAGTTTCTCCCCACTGTCATCATAATGGGCCACCATTCTAATTCAGGGCCTTCTTATGTCGTTTGTAATTCTTTTTTAAAGTTTCCTAACTTGCCTACCCATCATCAGTTCTCCCGATTGGGCCACTGCTGACTCTGTCATTTCAACTTTATTCTATGGTCTAATTCAACTTCTAAATACATTTTATCATGTAATTGTCTCTCTTCAAAACTACATACATCATTGGCCACTGAGAGAAAAAAAATCTACACTCCTAACACAGATTTTCAAAGCTCTTAGAAATGTAGTTCCAACTTCTCCTTCAGGGAAAAAATGCATGCTCACCATTCCCTAAAATGGCCCACACGCTTCAGTCCTTGTCAAGCGGTTCATTGAATCCCATCTGTCTGCAGGGTACTCATGCTCATCTCCTTCTATCAAAGTTGCACCCCCTACTCTGAGAACATATCCAGTGTTGTACCTTCCACAAAGATGTGAAGCTTGTGCAATTTTTTATGGGATGGGGGCTCTTTAAGAAAAAAAGTTAAAAATTATAAATGCAAAATTCATATTATCATGTAGATAAATAGATTCATAGTACAAAAATATATATTGAGCACCAAGACCCTGAAATAAAGGCACTGGAAAACATTCTTTTTTTTTTTTTTGCGGTACCAGGGATGGAACCCAGGGGCGTTCTACCTCTGAGCTACACCCCCGGCCCTATTTTTTATACTTTATTTTGAAACCAGGTCTCATGAAGTTGCAGAGGGCCTCACTAAGTAGCTGAGGCTGGCCGCGAACCTGGATCCTCCGTTCTCCTCCTCCCAAGTACTGGGATTACAAGTATGCGCCACCACGCCCAGCCTGGAAAACATTCAAACATGAGGATTGTAAAGGCAAATTGTATGGAGCACATATTTTTTAAAAAAGGTTCCATTAAATCCAAGGAGGGACTTCACTCCCAAAGCACACTTGGGTGTGGCCCACACATGATGTGCAGTATGCAAGTGTAACTCTTGCAGCACACACAGGTGTGACACAACACACCCAGAGCATCAGGGGCAACACACAGACACCAGGCACAAAGTGCAAAGCCCCAGCTCGACAACCACATTGAGTCCCTAGCAACCTGAGGACTGTAACTGTCAACACCTGAGACTAAAAACCCGTAGCTTCATCTGCCAAGGAGCCTCTTTACCTCGCCATTCCAACCATGATAATGAGGTTAATGCTGGCGTAGCTGGAGGCCCTTGCCCCAGTGACTACTGGGCAATTCCTTACCTTCAGTTCTGGTTGAGCGCTGATTAAGACCAGCCTCACCTGACCAGGACCTGAGACCCTGACACAGACAGCTGAGCTCGGGAGTAAATGGACTGCCCAACCTGCTTCCCAGGTTGACCTAATCTTTCTCTCTCTTTCTGCCCTAAAATATCATAAGTTTGTGTGAAGTACTATAATTGCATACAGTGTTAATAAGTAAAAAACATGTCTTGGTCACGATTGCAATAAACATTCTTGAAATGACTGAGACCATGTTTGGGTTGTTTTCCACTAAGTCTGCTCAGAACATAAATGCTCCTTACTGTCAAGAAATTTACAGCAGAAGATACGGGGATTTGTGACCAGTTATATAGGACAAGGTAAAGTCATTAAGAAACAGGTTTAAGAAGCAGGTTGTGGGAACTTGCTAGATGAGGGTCTGATTCTGTCTCAGAGTGTCAGAGACAACTCCTTAAAGGATGGCATCTGTTGTTGGACTTAAAAGGAATAAGTCAAGCCAGGCGTGGTGGCGCACGCTTGTAATCCCAGTACTTTGGGAGGCAGAGACCGGAGGATCTGGGCTGGCGGCCAGCCTCAGCTCTCTCTCTCTTTCTCTCTCTCTCTCTCTCTCTCTCTCTCTCTCTCTCCTTAGTAAGGCCCTCTGCAACTTCGTGAGACCCAGTTTCAAAATAAAGTATAAAAAATAGGGCAGGGGGTGTAGCACGGAGGTAGAACGCCCCTGGGTTCAATCCCCGGTACCACAAAATAAAAGGAATAAGTCAGCTTTTGCTGAAGAATGGGAACCAGGGAATTGTAGGCATGGAGGTCAGTGTGTCTGAGGGCAGGGAACAGTGAGAGTGCACTGTGTATTTAAGGAACAGCACATTGTGCTAGGTGACTGCAGCTCCAATGTGCAAATTGATGACCCAGAAGATGAGCCCTGTTATATTAGTTGTGGGTAACTAGGTTCACCTCCAAGTGACAAAAGCAAAAACAAATTTGTAGTTGCTTTTCAAGCAAAGAAGTTTATTTCTCTCTTGCATTAAAATTCCAGGTTGATGATCCAGGGCTGTAAGGCACTTGGCAATATTAGGTACCAGGGTAACTTCTATGGTATTTGTCTGTCATATGTGGTCTTGACCTCATAGTCAAAGATGGCAGCTTATATGTTAAGGCAGCGAAATGAATAAAGAAGATAAAGATGAGAAGAATGAAAGATATGTGACCATTATTTATGGAAGATGGTATGTTCCAAAGATGACTGTAGCAAATATTCTTATGATGTGACTTTGATATACCTCCTCTTGAAAGCTTGGGTTATTACCTACCCCCTCTCTTTGAAATGGGCAGATTTTAAGTATTCTGATTAATACCGTGTATTAGGATTGACATTATGTGATTTCTAAACTAGATTACAGGAGAAAGTTTAACTTCTGCTTTCCTCACTGGGATATTCACTCTTGAACCTACAGTCAACTGGAGCAGTTGGTAAGGAAGCTCAATAGTCCACATGGAGAAGTCTCAAGATTATATGAAGAAAGACAACTAGCTGCCCTAGATGTTTCAGTTCCAACCGCTGTCTACTTGCAACTGCATGAAAGATCTAAAATCAGAAGCACCTTCCCATATTCCTGACCCACAGCACTATAAGAGATAAGAAAATGATTGCTATTATGTCACTAAATTCTGGGACAATCTGTGTAAACAGCAGTAGATAACGCAAACATTATCTCTTAAAGAAGTTTCCCCAAACTTTTCACATGTAAGTTCGGTGTAATTTGTGCTACATTGGAAAAAAAAATTATTTATGTAACCACATCAAGCTGCAAAGTAGTCTGGGATACGTAGTCTTTATTCTGCAAGGTCATGTTACCAACAACAATACTGCTACTATGGGGAAAGGAGACAACAGACATTAGGAAACAACTAGTGGCCTGCCATAGGAAAGGAACTCTTTAAAGTACCAGAGATGTATGAATATAAAATTCTAATTTTTTAAAAAAATGATTATTTAAAATCACCCAACATGCCTCTAAATCTATGCTATTTATTTCTAACCATCTTGTTCTAATGAAGATATAAATGAGTTTGCAGAAGTCAGTTTTTAAAATGCAAATTAGGGCCGAGTGTGGTGGCGCATGCTTGTAATCCCAGTACTTGGGAGGCGGAGACTGGAAGATCCGGGTCTGCGGCCAGCCTCAGCTACTTAATGAGGCCCTATGCAACTTCGTGAGACCCGGTTTCAAAATAAAGTATAAAAAAATAGGGCCAGGGGTGTAGCTCAGAGGTAGAACGCCCCTGGGTTCAATCCCCAGTACCGCAAAAATAAAATGCAAATTAGAAGAGTAGTAACTTGACCTCCAAGATGTTGAACACAGTCCATGCACCTACTGTGCAAACCTTCCAAACTCCCCATCAGCATAATCAAAGAAATGCAAAGCAAGAAGAGATCCTTATTTACTGGAAACCACAGATGACCAATAGCAATATTCCTCAAACATTGGGAAATGGAGGATACAGTGGCAGTCATGATAGGACTAGGTATGGACCAATCTGTGGGTCTCCATATGCAAAGGAAAATTTCATTGTAGGACTAAGCAGAAAAGACCATTTCTCCCACGCTAGCACAAGAGCACTAACATCCCTAAGCTTGGAGCGGCAGTGTATGATGTTATGAAATATATCTTTGGTTTTCCTCCTTCCTTTGGTTTTCTGGCATAGCTCTCCTAAAATCTTTGAATGTTCAGAGTGGTATGAGTGTCTTTTGTATGTTAAGGAAGTGACTAGTGCCTGGGGCCCCTAAGTAGCTTCAGGATGGGGGCTAGTCAATGGAAACACCATGATTAGATGGTTGGGACTTTTGGCCCCACCTTTCAACCTCCAAGGAGGAGAACAGAGCTGAAGGCTGAGTTGATCACCAATGGCCAATGATTTAATCAATCGTTTCTACATGATGAAGCTTCCATAAAACCCCAAATGAACAGGGTTTATAGAGTTTCAAGGTAGCTGAGCACTTGGAGATCCTTGGAAGGTGGCATGGAAACTCCACAAGCCTCTCATGTGCCTTGTCCTGTGCATCTTTTCCTTCTAAGTGTTTATCTGTGTCTTTTGCAATGTACTTTATAATAAGTGGGTAAACATATGTATTTTCCTGAGTTCTGGGAGCCACTCTAGCAAATAAATCGAACCCATGGAGGGGTTTGTGAGAACTGCAATTGATAGCAGATCAATCAGAAGCATGGCCACAACCTGTGCTTCTGATTGGCATCTGACGTGGGGGGAGGTCCTGTGGGGCTGAGCCCTGCTCTGTGGGATCTGACACACTCTCTAGGTAGACAGTGTCAGGGCTGAATTGAATTAGAGGACACCCAGCTGGTGTCCACTGGAGAATCTGCTACCAAAGCTGATGGAGAATTGATAGATTGTTGGTGAGAAGAAGTGCCTACACATTTTTGGTGACCAAAAATCACAGAAGTGTTTTGTGTTGCAGTGAGAGTAGAGAACCAGAAAAAGGCAATTTTTTCCCCTATATCTTCAGACAGGGTCTGGAGGTGAGGACAGGTAGAAAGACAGTTGATGGAAGCAAACTCCATCCTACTTCTGGAACTGGACCAGGTCCCCACATCCCCACGCAGGGAACATCTGCTTACTTCATTCATCTCCAGATTGGATTTGCATGAAATGAAAGACATGTTGCCAAGGTGAACTCCTAATAAGGGTCTTCATGCTAGGCGGTGAGAGAAGCAGAACCCCTACAAGATAGATGATCTGCAACAAAACATGGAAAAGAAATGTCCTGCCATGTTCCTGTGGCCATGGAGGAGGGCTGCACACAGTGCCCCCCTCTCTACTCCCAGCCCCTTCAGCAACAAGATCTCCCTTCTAATGAAGAATACTGTGTGAAAAGACACGGGATTATGTCACATTTTTTGAACTTGCTAGTACTCACTTTGTGGCCTAGAATATGGTCTATTTTAGAGAAAGTTCCATGAGCAGCTGAAAAAAATGTAAATTCAGCTGTAGTTGGGTGGAATATTCTGTAAGTGTCTACTAGGTCCATTTGGTTTATGGTGTCCCTTAGGTCTGAGGCATCTTTACTGATCTTTTGTC
>PVJS01032424.1:0-22783 GCA_004027185.1 Glis glis | reverse complement strand
CTGGTCTCAGCCTCCCAAGTACTGGGATTACAAGCGTGCGCCACCACGCCCGGTTTACTAACTCAATTTCTTTTTTGTTTTTTTTTTTGAGGTACTGGAGATTGAACCCAGGGGCGTTCTACCTCCACGCTACACCCCCCGCCCTATTTTTTATACTTTATTTTGAAACCGGGTCTCACGAAGTTGTGGAGGGCCTCACTAAGTAGAGAGAGAGAGAGAGACAGGGAGAGAGAGAAAGAGAGAGAGAGAGAGAGAGAGAGAGAGAGAGCTGAGGCTGACCACGAACCCGGATCCTCCAGTCTCCGCCTCCCAAAGTACTGGGATTACAAGTGTGCACCACCACACCCGGCTTACTAGTTCAATTTCTACTTGTTAAAGTCTTAACCCAATTTCGTCTGTCTCTTAAATCAGTTTTGGTCATTTCTGTCTTTCCAGGATTTTCTAATTTCATTGAAGTTGTCCTATTTGTTAAGCTAAAGTTCTTCATAATATTTCTTTATAAATCTTTTATTATTATTTTTTTTTTGTGGTACCGGGGATTGAACGCAGGGGCGTTCTACCTCCGCGCTACACCCCCGTCCCTATTTTTTATACTTTATTTTGAAACCGGGTCTCACGAAGTTGCGGAGGGCCTCACTAAGTAGAGAGAGAGAGACAGAGAGACTGAGAGAGAGAGAGAGAGAGAGAGAGAGAGAGAGAGAGCTGAGGCTGGCCCCGAACCCGGATCCTCCGGTCTCTGCCTCCCAAAGTACTGGGATTACAAGCGTGCGCCACCACGCCCAGCTCTTTATAAATCTTTTAATTTCTTCAGGGTTAGTACTGATGCCCTCTCTCTGATTCCTGATTTGGTAAGTTGTGTCTTTCTTTTTTTCTTGATCAATGTAGCTAAAAATTTACCAGTTTTGTTCATTTTTCAAAGAATTAACTCTTGGCCTCACTAATATTTTCCGATGCTCTACCATTTCTATTTTATTGATTTCTGGTTCACTCTTTATTGTTTCTACAATTCTGCTTGCTTTGGGTTTAGATTGCTCTAATTTCTTAAGACTAGTTTCTAGTTTCTAGAAGACTTGGTTATAGATTCGAGATGTTTCTTCACTTCCAATATAGTTGCTTAAAGTTTTAAACTTTTGTTCTCTTCCTTCAATTCTTTCAATTTTGGCATCATGTGTTTGGGAATCTGTTGTTAAGTGTGTGTATACATTCAATATCATCAGTAATATCTTCTTGACAAATTGGCTCTTTTACATTACAAAATACCCATCTATTTTTAGAGCATATCTTGTCTTATAATCTATTTTGTCTGGTATCTTTAGACCCATCCAGCTCTCTTAAGGGTGCTGCTTGCATGGTATATCACTCCTATACTTTGAGTTTCAACCTACTGGAGCCTGAATCAAAAGTGTATCTCCTGCTCAGTGTGGTGGCACACGCCTGTAGTCCTAGTACTTGAGAGGTTGAGATAGGAGGATCACAGGTTTGAGTACAGCCTCAGCAACCTAGAGAGATGCTGTTTCAAGACAAAAAAAAAATAAAAATAAAAAGGCCTTGAGGGTGTAGCTCATAGGTAGAATGTCCCTGTATTCAATCCCCAGTACCACAAAAAAAAGTGTGTCTCCTTTCAACAGCATGTAGCTGGAACTTGGATTTTTATCCAATCTGTCAATCTCTACCTGTTGTTTGGAATATTCAAGCTACTCCCATTTAATGTAATTTTTTATATGATTTAACTTACATCTGCTATTTTTCTATTTGTTTTCTGTTTCATGCCTCTTTTTTCCTCCCACATCCTTTATTACTTTCTTTTATGGTAAATGTTTTCTAGTGCACATTCAATTGTTTTTTTTAATGTATTTGAGGTCTTTTTTTAGTACTGGGGATTGAGTATTTGGAGATTTTTTATTTATTTTTACTTATTTATTTATTTATTTGCGGTACCAGGGATTGAACCCAGGGCTGTTCTACCCTGGAGCTACATGCCTGGCCCTATTTTTTTATCCTTTATTTTGAAACCGGGTCTTAGGAAGTTGTGGAGGGCCTCACTAAGTAGCTGAGGCTGGCCGCGAACCTGGATCCTCCGGTCTCAGCCTCCCAAGTACTGGGACTACAAGCATACGCCACCACGCCCGGCTTGGAGATTTTTTAAATGGTTGGTTCAGGACTTGCAATACAAATCTTAATTTACTATAATCTAATTCAGATTAATACTAAATTAATTCTTACAGAATATAGAAACATTACGATATAGCCCCATTTCTTTCTCCTATGTTTTTCTCTTTTTTATGTGTATTACATATTTATATGTTATAATCACAGTAATGCAGTTTTATAAGTCTTATTTTATGTATAAGTTAAGAAGTTATACAGCCTTTTGTATTTATCTGTGTATTTACCTTTTATAAGGCTCATTTTTTCTTCATGTGGATTCTAGTTACCATTTAGTACAGTTTATTTTCGACCTGGAGAACTTCCCTTAGTATCTGTTGTAAGACAGGTTGGCTAGCAACAAAAGCACTCAATATTTGTTGATCTGGGAATGTCTTTATTTCGCCTTCAGTTTTGAAGGATAGTTTTAGTGGATTTAGAATTCTTAGTTGACAGTCATGTATTCTTTCAGGATTGTGACTGTCATCCCATTTCTTTCTGGTCCCCTTTGTTTTGAATGAGAAGTCCGCTGTTAATCATGGTGCTGTTACCCTGAATGTGATGCGTCATCCTTCTCTTGTTCTTTTTAAGATTTTCTTTGTCTTTGGACTTCAACAGTTTGACGATGATGTGTCTAGGTGTGGCTTTATTTGTGTCTATGCTACTTGGAGTCATCCAGCATATTGCATCTAGAGATTAGTTTTTCATCAAATTTGGAAACGACTTGGCAATCATTTCTTCATATTTTTTTCTGAGATTTTCTCTTTCTCTTCTCCTTCTGAGACTTCCAACATGTATATTGGTAGTATCAAGTTGATATGACTGATAGTTGGTGTGATCGTTAATATCCCACATGATCAACTGAATCTCCCAGAGATGGTCTCTGAGGCTCTTCTCATTTTTCTTTGTTTTTTTTTTTGATTCTTCAGCTTGAATATTTCTATTATCTGTCTTCAAGTACACTGATATTCTTCTTCTGTGATTTCAACTCTGCTGTTGAACCCCTGTAGTGATTCTACACTTCAGTTATTTTACTCTTCAATTTGTCACTTAGTTATTTTGTATAATTTATATCTCCTTATTAAGACTCTATTTGCTCAGTAATATAGACTGTCCTTTAATTCCTTAAACATTACATTTAATTATTTGAATGTTATGTTTACTAGCTCTTTTGACGTCTTCACCTGCTGTGTCCAACTGGTCCCCTCAGTAACTACTGAGTAGATGTTGTTGACGTCATCTTTTCCCCTGAATATAGGTCATACTTTCTTTTTTCTTCATATCTCTCACAATTTTTTGTTTGAAACTGGACATTTTAGATAATATCTTATAGCATCTCAAGATTTCTATTTTTTCAAGCCGGGCGTGGTGGCGCACGCTTGTAATCCCAGTACTTTGGGAGGCAGAGACCGGAGGACCCGGGTTCGCGGCCAGCCTCAGCGCGCACGCACGGCGCGCGCGCGCGATCTCTCTCTCCCTGTCTCTCTCTCTCTCTCTCTCTCTCTCTCTCTCTCTCTCTTTCTCTCTCTCTACCTGGTGAGGCCTTCCGCAACTTCGTGAGACCGGTTTCAAAATAAAGCATAAAAAAATAGGGCCGAGGGTGTAGCGCGGAGGTAGAACGCCCCTGCATTCAATCCCCGGTACCGCAAAAAAAAAAAAAAATATTTCTATTTTTTCATCTTAGGAGATACTGTTGTCGCTCTTTTACTGTTTGTTTAGTAATTTCCCTGAGTGAATTCTGCAGGTTCAAAGGCAGTCTCAGGGATTTAGCAAGACTCTCAGTAACCTAGGAGACCCTGTTTCAAAACAAAAAGTAATAATAAAAGAGCCGGGGGTATAGCTCAAAGGCAGGATGCCCCTAGGTTCAATCCCTACTATCAGAGATAAAATAAAAACACCCACTAGACTCTGAAAGCTAATAATGAATGCACTATGACACCTGCACTTTGAAACTAGAAAGTCACAGTGGTCTTCTTCCCTGAGACTATTGCTAAGAGATCAGCACAATAACCCTGGGTATCTTCTTTCCAGGTACACAAAATTTTCCAATTAGAAGTATCACATGTAGCCAGGTGTTGTGGGGCATGCCTGTAATCCCAGTACTTGGGACACTGAGACAGGAGGATCACAGGTTCGAGAACAGTCTCAGCAACTTGGCGAGACCCTGTTTCAAAATAAAAAATATAAAAAGGGCTGGGGGTGTAGCTCAGTGGAAGAACACCCCTGGATTCAATCCCCAGTAATACACACACACATGCACACACACACACACACACACACACACACACATAAAAAAGAAGTATCACATACAAAGACTACTGAATGTTTGAGCCCAGAAGTAAACTGCACTATTTTTTGTGAGCTTTTTCACACACCTTCTCATATGGAACAATATTGAGTGGCACAGGAAAAGAAGAGTGAAAAGATGTAAAGACTATCCAAATTCAGACTGAGATACAGAAATGAATGTTGAAATAAGATACTCTTTTGTCCATGCAATATCTTCTGATTCATTAGAAAACATAAAAGCAAGCTAGGCGTAGTGGCGCATGCTTATAATCCCAGTACTTGGGAGGCTGAGACAAGAGGATTGCAGATTCAAGACCAGCCTCAGTAATTTAGTGAGACCTCAGAACCTAGCAAGACCTACTTCAAAACAAAAAAGGGCTGGGGGTGTAGCTCAGAGGTAGAATGTCCCTGGGTTCAATCCCTAGTACCACACATACACAATAAATAAATAAATAAGAGAGAAGAAGGGAGGGAGGGAGGGAAATATAAAAGCATGGGATTTAGAATTGAAAGGACTTCCAATTCTACGTTCTTTCCTGAATTATTTGCACGTCTTCCTAAGATTTGCACATCTAAGTAAGATTTGTACAATGTACTGTTTGCTACACTCAGTAGTACCTCTGATTTTTGAGGAGGAAGGGAAGAAATTTGGATCGGTGGCTTCTTTGTATTTTGAGTACAAAGAAACAGTGGGTATATGGAGTAGACATGGGCCCTCCATACATCCACCTAGAACGCTGGATCTAGCATGAAGCAGTTACAACATCAAAACCACTTAAGGGGCTAGGCTTGTAGATCAGGGTCCAGCACTTGCCCAGCATGCACACTCAGGACCCCGGGTTTGACATGCAGCCCTGCCAGAGCACAGCAAAACCACTCAGATGCTTGCCAACCCACATGTCCTAGGAGGCCACTTGCCTGGAGTCGGAGGACCTCGATCTCCCTCTCATCAGCCAAAGCTAATATGCACAGACCCGCTATCTCACCTGCTGGGAGCAGCGCCCTGTCTGTCAGAGACCCAGTCAGTTCCTGTGAAAGAGCTAATCGCCCAACCCCCTATCCTCGCCCTTTCCCTTATCAGGGGAAACGTATTTATTCTCACTGGCCGAATTTCTGGAGGTGACAAATAGCCTTGTGGAAATGAGAGCAAACTAGAAACTGAGATTTCTTAGTTGTCACTAAATGCCCTCCGCCACACTCAGAGGACTAAAGGTTGCTCTCTGGCCAAGTAGTTTGTGTGTGTGTGTGTGTGTGTGTGTGTGTGTGTGTGTGTGTGTTCACAGCAGAAGGATTTAGGAGGAAGTAGAAGAAAGCAGGAGAGAGATTCTTCCCTTCTTTACGCAGAAGATGGCCTGGACCTCAGACAAAAGGTGCAAGAAAGCAGGGCTCTTGTGTCCCTGGCAATGCAGGTGACAAAGACCTGTTCTCAGCACCCGGGACAACTTTGAAATCAAGAGCTAAGCCAGTGCCGCAGCGGAGAGAACACAACTTGGAAAAATTCTCTGCAGTGAGAATGGTTACAAGGACCCAGAAGTTGCTGCCGTTAACGAGACACTGTCCCTGTGTTGAGCTCTGCGGGGAGACCAGGGGCAGGAAGGAAGTCAGTGGCTCTCAGTGGATTCCTGGAGAGTAGGGAGCTTGGCAGAACCCCATATGCCTGGGTAAGCCTGGGATCCTTGCAACTCTTGATTCTCTCTGGAAGCAAAGAGAACTTTTCATTGGAATGATGCCACCCTTACCTCATTCTACTCTGCCGACCACCCTATGCTGTTGTCTTATTTTTCATAAGAACTCGCAGTTTCTCCCATCCTCTCTAACTACAACTTTTGCAGGTCTGAACCCACAAGAACTAGATGAACCAAAATGGACACAGAGGGAGCAAACTGACAGGCCAGTTCACTGGTCCCATCTTGTACCCTGTCTTAATTTTACACTTGGCCAGCTTTGAAGAGTGGCATTAATAATGACATTGAAATACAGACAGAGGGCCAGCGAATGCTCCACTAGGAGATACATAAGGATTAGGAAGATGTGCATGGGGAAGTTAATTGCCTATGCTCGTCTTTGCCTTTGCAATACTGAGAACCTTTCGAGAACTCCAGACAATGGGCTTTTAAGGGGGTCTAACATCATTATTGAAATACTCAGAAACCCAGATGACTCACAGGACCCACGGTGTTCTGAGGAAAGGCATACACCCTGCAAAGTGATGAGACATTCCTCGTTCTTCCCATTTCTGTGTCAATCTTAAGTCAAGACAGTGGCCATGATTACTGAATATGCACCCTGCCACTTAGTTTCAGGACACGCTGTAAATAACTGAAATCATTCATTTTAAAGCTATGCTATAATTAAAAATGTCGCACAGCCGAGCATGGCGGTGCACCCCTGTAATCCCAGTACTTGGGAGGCTGACACAGGAGAATTGCAGGTTCGTGGCCAGCCTCAACAACTTAGTGAGACCCCATTTCAAAATAAAATAATAAAATAGGTCTGGGGGTGTAGCTCAGAGGTAGAAATGCTCCTGGGTTCCATCCCCAGTAACACACACTAAATAGAAAACATCATATAATCAATTTGTGGAGATTAACATTTCAAAGCTCAGTAAAATTCCCTGAAAAGTCCTGGTGTAGTAATTTTAGACAGTTACTCTTTCCCAGGAAAAAAAGTCTTCTCTTAAGTAACTGTTTCTCCCCCACTTAGTTTTTTTTAACAAGCATAGAAAAAAGAAAAGTAAAATAATAACTAAAATTCCAAGGTTTTACTTGAAGCCAAGGCTGCATTTCTAGGCAACTTTGATCAGGCAAATTGCCCCTAAGTGTCTCCATTTTTCCTTTCAGAAAACTAAAATAACATATTACCTTTTGATCTGAAGATTGGTAATGGCATTTAGAAACTGAATAAAATTCATCTGCTGGGACTTCTGTTTCTAGGAAAATACAACATCCATACTTTTCCCTATTCCTCCTATTACGTACAACTGAAAACCCTGGACATTAGATAGATGTTAGATAGATAGATAGATAGATAGATAGATAGATAGATAGATAGATGGATGGATGATAGGTAGATATAGATAGATACTAGACAGGTAGAATACCTGAAACATCAAGAGAAGCAGTTCAGGTAGGGACCTGATGAACAAGGGTGGCAAGTTTCCTCATATTTCTTTTTGCTTCCTATTTCCCAAACTAGATGATGAAGAAGCGGTAACCCAGAAACACTGATGATCATGAACAACAACAACAAAAAGCCCAAAGAAAAGGAAATACTGTTCTCTCTAACCAAAGGACTAGGAAAAGGACAGTCTAGCAAAACAGAAAACTTTTATTTATTTATTTATTTATTTATTTATTTATTTGTTTGTTTTTTAAATTGTGAAACAGAGTCTTGCTAGGTTAATGAGAGTCTCACTACTTGCTGAGGCTGTCCTTGAACCTGCGATCCTCCAGTCTCAGCCTGCCAAGTACTTGGATTAGAGGCATGCACCACCATGCCCAGCTGTTAGAAAACTTTTAGATGATAACCACACTACCCAGCCAAACACCATAGAAGGAAACTGTAGACTCTAAACCACTTCTTCCAGCAAAGGCCAAGTAGAAAGCCTAGACACTCATCCTTGACAGGTGCTCCAGGCCTATCCACCATGCATCAAGTACACCCACATTCATGAAGCCAGGGAGGCTCATGTGGATCCTGAAATTCCACCCTTATATGAGCAGTGACCAGAAGTCCCTCAGCCCCTGGATGTCAGTATAGACAGGGGGGAACCCTGAACTTTCAATCCTGGCAGTAAGAAGGTACACCTGTGTCTTCATCCACCAGAGCATTGACAGAGGAGTCCCGCTAAAGCAAAGACTTAAATAAGACCTGAAACTTATAATACACAAACTGCCCAGTTTTCAATAAAAATATATTTGTTACACCAAGAACCAGGAAGAACTCTAAATGAGAAGAGGAAATCATCAAATACTGCCTTGAGACAATACACAGGTCAGAATTATCCAACAAGAATTTTAAAGCAGTCATCATAAAAGTATAGGGACATATAGATCCCAGGACTATAATAGTGATTGACCTCAAATCCCCACTCTCACAAACAGGTCATCCAGACCAAAAAAAAAAAAAATCAACAAAGGAACAGCAGAGTTAAACCACACTAAAGAGATCAAATGAACTTAATAGACATCTACAGAATATCTCATCTAACAACAGAATATGCATTATTTATAGCAGCTCATAGAACTTTCTCCAAAAGAGATCATAGTTTAGGGCATAAAGCAAGTCCTAACATATACAAAAAATGAAATGATTTCTTGCATCTTATCATATCATAATGGAATGAAATTAGAAATCAACAGAAAGATAACCTATAGAAATTATACAAACACATGGAGAATGAACAATATACTTTTGAGCAATCAGAGGGTCATTGAAGAAATAAGGGGAGGGGGACTTGAAATTTCTAAAATGAAATGAGAATGGAGACCCAGCATGTCAGAATCTGTGGGATGCAGGTAAGGTAGTTCTAAGAGGAAAATTTATAGCTATGAGTGCATACATTAAAAAATCAGAGTGATCCCATGGAAATAGCCTAATGATGCATCTCAAAGTCTTAGTAAAACAAGAACAAACTGAACCCCAAACCAGTAGAGGGAAATAAATAATATCAGAGCTGAAATTAATAAAGAAGAAGAACCAATGAAACCGAGTTGGTTCTTTGAAAAGATAAACTAGATCAATAAACCCTTAGCCAAATGAGAGCACACCCCAACTTAATAAAATTAGAGATAAGGTGGGTATTACAGCAGATATCATTGAAATTCAGAAGATCTTTAGGGACTATTTTGAAAACTTACATTCCAATAAATTGGAAAATCAAGAAGAAGTGGGTCAATTTCTAGACATATTGGCTCTACCAAAATTGAGCCAAGATAATATAAAAACCTAAATAGATTAATAAAAAGGAATGAAATTGAGGCTATTTTATTATTGCTATTTTATATATTTTCAAAAGAAAATCCCAGGACCTCCCAGACTAACTGCTGAATTTTACCAGACCTGTAAAAAAGAACAACTGACAATGATGCTCCTCTAACTACTTCTTGGTACATACCTGAGGGAAGTAAAGTCAACACACTATAGAGATACCTACCCATGTCTATCATGTCACAATTCATAAGAGCCAAGTTTGAGAATCAGCCTAGATGCCTGTCAACAAATGAATGGATAAAGAAAATCACACACACACACACACACACACACACACACACACACACAGTGGAGTGTTATTCAGCCATTGAGGAGAACAAAATCATGCCTTTTGCAGAAAAATGGATGAAACTGGAGATCATAATGTTACCTGAAATAAGCCAGACTCAGAAAGACAAGTATTGCATGTTTACCTTCATATGTAGAACCTTTTGTGGGGGGAGTACATGAAAGTACCAGGAAGATTATAACAGAAGAGGAAGGGGATCAGTGGGAGGGGACAGGGAAGGGTAGAGGAGGGTAATGGAGGGGTGGATGTGATCAAAGAAAGTTATATGCATATACAAATACGCCACAGAGAAGCCCTTTGTTCTGTATATTTAAAGTGCACAAATAAACAAAAAATTCTGTGGGTCCACCTGCCAAATTTTTAAAAAATGAAGGATTTTTTTAAAGATTTTTAAAAAATTTTTGTGTACTTTTATTGGTGCATTGGAGTCTTACATCACAGTGAATATTAATTTGACATACATGCACACAGCTCTTTGTGTCCCCCCGCCGCCCCCCCACCCGTATGAAGTACCAAGAATGACGCTGGTTTATTCTCACATGTACATATTGTTCATAATAGTAATTCCACTGATTCCCTTCTTTCTTGCCCTTCCCCTTCCCTTGTACCACTTCCCTTGCCCCACTGAGGGTTCTCCATTATCAACCGGAGTCCCTTGTGTGTCCCCACTAATCCCTAGGTTGCACATATTAATGAAAACATATGTCCCTTCAAAAAGAAGGATTTTAAAGCAGTCATCATAAAAGTATTCTAGTGAATAATCACACACGTGATTGAAATAAATGAATAAATACAAGTCAGCAAAGAATAGCAGTTATGAAGAAAAATCAAATGGAAAATTTAGAACTAAAAAATGAAATAATGATATGAAAAACTCAATATATAAGCTCAACAGTGGAAGGAAGAGGACAAAGATAAATAAAATCAATGACCTTGAATAGAACAATACAAATTAGCCAATCAGAAGAGCAGAGACAAAATAGACTGAATGAAATAAACAGAGTCTCAAGAATACGTGGAAATATAACAAAATATCTTGTTGTCAGAATCCCAGGAGGAAAGGGGAAAGAATATGAGGCCAAAAAAGGATACTGAAACAAAAAAGGCAAAAATTGTGTTAAAAAAATTTAAAGCCTCAAGAAGCTAAGCAAACCTCAAAGAGAAAAATTCCAAAGAAATCCATTCAAGGCCTATCATGGTCAAACTTCTGAAAACTAAAGACAAAGAAAATCTTGAAAGTAGCCACAGAGAAATAACACATTACTTTATAGGGGGAAAACAATTCAAATGACAATGTTTGGGATGACAGTGCCACGGAATCCGGAAGGAAGTGGTACAATATTTTTCAAGTGTTGAGAGAAAATAATGATCCACTCAGAATTCTATTCCCAGTTCTTGATAAAGAATTTCTTGAACATCCTTAAAATGTATCTATGGATAATATCATATGTAGTGGTGACAGACTGCTTTCCATGTAAGATCGGAAACAAAACAAGGATGTCCCCTTTTACCACTGCTCTTCAACCAACTGAAATTTCTAGCCAGTGCAATCAGAAAAGACAAGGAAATAAAAACAAACAGACTGGAAAGGAAGAAATAAAACCATTGTACTGTCCACAGCCCACCTGTGCTAGTGAAGTGGGACAGGTTGCTGAGAGACCAAAGGAAGTAAGCAGAGACAGCATGTGAGGCATAAGGTTTATTGAAAAATGCTTACAGGCCAGGCCTAGGGGTGTACACCTGTAATCCCAGTACTTGGGAGGCTGAGACAAGAGGATCACAGGTTTGATGCCAGTCTCAACAACTTAGCGAGACCCTCAGCAACTTAGCAAGACCCTGTTCAACATAAAGAAAATAAAAAGAAGCCGGACCTGGTGTGCACGCTTGTAATCCCAGTACTTGGGAGGCTGAGACAGGAGGATCGGGGTTCGTGGCCAGCCTCAGCTACTTAGTGAGGCCCTCCACAACTTAGTGAGACCCTGTTTCAAAATAAAGAATAAAAAATAGGGCTGGGGGTGTAGTTCAGAGGTAGAATACCCCTGGGTTCAATCCCCAGTACTGCAAAAAAAAAAAGAAGGAAAATAAAAAGAGTTGGAATCACTTCCGTTGACATTATGTTCATATGTGAGAATACCAATGCCAATCTCAATATTCTGTTTGGGAAAGGAGGGAGGAGTGGGGAGGGAGATGAAGGAAAGCTATTAAACAAAAAACAAGCAAACAAAAAAGAGCTGGGGGTGTAACTCTGAGATAGAACACCCCACTGGGTTCAATCCTCAGTACCAAAAAAAAAAAACAAAAATAAACAAAAAACAGAGGAAGAAGAAAAGGAAACAAAAAAGAAAGAAAAAGAAAAGGAAAAGAAAAGAAAAAAGAAAAGAAAACATGTTTACAAGAAAAGTCCATTGACAGTAGGCTGGATAGAGAGCACCTTTGTCCCTCACAGTGCTTCACTAAGTAATGCCTCTGTCACTCATGATATGACTCCAGAAAATATCCTTCCCTCCCTCCCCCACGATGCCTTGTCCAGTGGTGACTCGCTGGACAAGTCCCATTATATGACCAGCATCCCAAGGAACTTGGCACAGAGCAAAAAGCAGCTTTCTACAAACAACAGTAGCTTGTCCTAATCCCTAGCATCCATAAGAGAAGGCCAGTGCCCTTTGAGATTACATTTGTCTGGTCCAGACTCATTCTCATTGCTCCCTTAATTGGCCAGGTCCTTGGGAATGGAGAGGGGCACTTCAGAGACAAGATGCTTTACGGTCCACCTTTTCTCCAAGGATGACACAACTGTCCTATTCACAGATGATGTGATCTGTGTTGAAACCCCACAAGAACCTACAAAATCACCTCTAGAACTAAAAACTGAAGCCAACAAGTTCTCGAGATACAAGATCAACAAGCAAAAATCAATTGTATTTTTATATATTAGCAATTAACACATTGAAACAAATTTAAAACACAGTAACATGTAAAATTACCAATAAGAGAGAAATACATAAGGGCAAATATAAGAAAACACATACAGGGCTTCTATGTTGAACACTACAAAATGCGAATGAAAGGAATTGAAGAAAATAAAAGGAAATAAAGAGCAAAATATTCATGGATTACAAGACTCAACAGAATAAAGGTGTCAATTCGCCTTAAACTGATATACAGTTTTGACATGATTGCTATCAAGCAAGTATTTTTTTTGTAGATACAGCTAAAGTTAGTCTAAATTTCATATGGAAAGGCAAAGAATTAGACTAGATAAACCTATTTTTAAAAAGAAGAAAGTATGAATCACTCTACCCAAGTTTAAGAATTACATAGCTATAGTAATCAAAATTGGTGGGATCGACAGACAGACATACAGACCAATGAGACGGAATAGAGAATTCAGAAATAGCACCACTGAAATATGGAAAACTGATTTTTGACAATGGCAATTCAATGGCAAAAACAATTCAATGGAGAAAAGACTATCTTTCCAAATTGTGCTGAGTTATTAAGTATCTCCAGAGCAAAACAAAGGAAAGGAAAGGAACCTTCATTTAAACTTCATAGGCAATACTAAAATTAAGTAGAAATTAACTAAAAAATGGATCCTAGATTTAAATGTAAATTAATAAAACTTTCAAAAGAAAACATAGGAGAAAATCTTTTAAGACTAAGAACTTGAAGAGTTTTTAAACATGATACCAATCTATGGGTAAAAATTGATAAATTTGATCTCACCCAAAATAAAGATTTTCCTCTATGAAAGGTCCCTAGGATAAAAAGACAATGAGAAAAAATATTTGCAAACCACATACCTAAGAAAGGACTCATATCTAAAATACATAAAGAACTCCCAAAACTTAACATTAGAAGTTATATAAGCAATGTAACTAGAAAATAGGCAAAAAATGAAGAGATTTCATTGAAGATAATATAAGAAAATGGCAAGTAAGCACATGAATATATGTTCAACATCACTATCCATTAAGAAAATCAAAATTAAGAATATACAAGATATCACTATACAACTTTTAGTGCAGCTAAAACAAAAATAGTTGCAACACCAGATGCTGGCAAGGATGCAAAAAAACTAGATCATGTGTGCATTGCTGGTGATAATGTAAAATGGTACAGCTACTCTAGAAAGTATATGGCGTTTTCGTAAGGAAACCAAAAAAAGAAAGAGAGAGAGAGAGAGAGAGAAGGAAGGAGGGAGGGAGGGAGGGAGGGAAGGAAGGGAGGGAGGGAGGGAGGGAAGAAAGAAGGAAGGAAGGAAGGAAGGAAGGAAGGAAGGAAGGAAGGAAGGAAGGAAAGAAAAAAAATCTCACCAAGCAATTGCAGGTCTGGGACATTTATCCAAGAGAAATGAACGCTTACATTCATACCAAAGCCCGGTTGTTCCCAGCCACTTCAGAGCCATGTTTGTTCATAGCAGTTTTATTCATACTAGCTGAAAACGCGAATAGGCTGGACGTTCTTGAGTGGGTGAATGGTTAAACCTGATGTGATTCGTCCATCTCATGGATACTGCTCGGCAATAAGAAGCCATGAACTACTGCTGCACAGCTCCGCCTGGGTCCACCTCAAGGGCTTTATGTGAAACAAAGAAAGCCAATATGAAAAGGTCACACACTGGATGGTTCCATTCATATACCATTTTCTAAATGATGAAATGACAGATCTGGAAAACAGATTAGTGGTTGCAGCAGTTCAGGGCTGTTGGAGGGGATGTGGATGGGTGTGACTATAAAGGTGGAGCATAATATAGATCTTTGTGGTGATGGGACACTTTGATTGCCACAAGACTGACACAGACCTAAACATGTGATTGAGTGCCTAAAAAATACACACTTGAACCAATGTTAGATTCCAGGGTTGGATATCGTGCCATAATGACTTAAGATAGAATCAGTGAGGGAAGCCGTGTGAAGGGTACACATGAATCTCTAATTATTAAAAAGAACAACTGCCTACTTCTACATCCATGTTCTATTTTTCTAGTTTCACCTGAGGAAGAGCAAATCCTTCCCCCAAGCCTTCTGGATCCATCTCCTCCAAAATTTCCAGAGTCCTGGCTCTGTTTGAACTGTTAATTTCTCCCCTTTTATCATCAATCTCTCCTTCTTTAGCAAATAGTCATGAGTTAATATCTCATGCTAAACACACACACACACACACACACACACACACTTCTCTTAGCCCCACAAATCTCTCAATATGCTGCCTCAACTCTGGGCTCCTCTCTGCAGAAGCCTTCATTGCAGAACTGCCCACATTCACTGTCTCAGTTCTCTTACCCGCCCCTCAACCCTCCACCTGCACCAGCCTGGCTCACTTGAATCAAGTGGCAAATCCAATGGCTGCTTTTTTCTCCTGTACTTGCCAAAGACGTGCGCATCATTCAATATCGTGACTGTCCTTTGTACAAAATGTCTGCTTGGTCTTCTTCATACCACATCCTCCAGGTTTCCTCCTTTCTTTCTGGCCACTTCTTTCCAGCCTTCTTTTAGGATCCTTTGACTTCTGTTTTCTCTACTCAGCCCCTGAATGTCAAAATTCCCTGCAGCTTGGCCTAAGCCCCTTTTTCTTCCTTCTATCTTACTCCATCTCCATGACTTTAAGTACTATCTATATGCCAATGGGTCCTGAATTTATATTCCCAACCCAGAATTTTCCTCTCTCTCTCTGAGTTTATATATTACCCACTGCCTACTTCACAATCTGTTTGGATATTTCACAAATTCAGAGTGTCCAAACTGAACTCTTGATGTTTCTCCAGAAATGTGTCCCTTCTCCATACTTCCCCTCTTCAATAAATTGTACCACTGGTCACTAAGTAGCTCAAATAAAAACATCTTAAAACCATTCTCAGTTCTTCTTTCTCATTTCCTGACACATCTAACCCATCAGCCAGTAACACCAAACACACCTCCAAGACAGATCTCAAATCCATCTACTTCTCTCCGTCTTCCTTACCACCAAATCTTCCTTACCACAAGCCACCATCTTTTCTAAGCCGAAATACTCCTAATAGTGGATACATTTGTTGTCTCTTGAGTAACAAATTATCACAAACTTAGTGGCTTAGAATAATGCATTGGTTTTATTTCTATTACCTCACAGTTTCCATGGGACAGAAATCCAGGTACAGGAGTTCTGGGTGCAGGTACTTCTGCTAAGGGTCTCGCCAGGCTGAGATAAGGTATTGACTAGACCCATTTCACCTGAGGCTCAGCATCCTCTTCCCAACTAAGTGTTGGCAAAATGCACTTCCTTGTAGCTGTCAGAGTGAAGTCCCTGTCCTCTTGCGAGCTATTGGCCAGGGACGACGCTCAGCTCCCGGAGGCAGCCTGCATTTCCTTTCCACACGCCCCCGCAGACAGTTCACAACATAACTCTTTGCTGGCTTCCAGGCCAGCAGGGTCTCTCTGCTTGTTCACCCTCTTAGGAATATCTCACCTGCTCAAGTCGGGCTACTCAGGATAATCTCCTCTTGATTAACTCAAAGTTGCCTGATCATCTCCCATCATATTTACAGGTCTACTGCACTCAGAGGGAAGGGCTGATACAGGGTGGGTGCAGGGGCCAGAATCTTGGGAGCCATCTTAGAATTATTCCTGCCACAGCCTCCTAATTACTCTCCATCTTCTCTGTCCTCTGAAATCCATTCTTCACATAGCAGTCATGGTGCTATATATATGTATATGTATATGTATATGTATATGTATATGTATATGTATGTATATATACATACGTATGTATATACAAATACACAATATATGTAGTATATAGTATATATGTATATATGTATATATGTATATGTATATACATATATGTGTGCATGAATATATGTATATATATAATTATAATTTCCTCTTTTTCAAAGTCTTAAATAACCTTCAATCAGATTTATAATAACAGTGCTATATGGCTTCTCCTTACCTTCTAACCTTATTTTATTGAATTAATAATGAAATTATTTATGAATTAACTAGTATTTATAATGAATATAAAACTAAGCTTACTTGAAAAGGTGCTTTAGATTGGCACCTACTTCCTAACTTAGTGAAACTCGACTCTACTTCTTCAACTACATAAATCCACTCTAAGATTATTTTTATTTGTGCTCCAAAATGTTAACATGGATGTCAATAGCCTACTGTTTTACATCTCTCTGGTCTTTGCTCTCTTGTAAAGGGAGGTTTACGTGGAAGCATTTTCCCTCACGTTGTTGGTATTGTTCATTTACGTGTTCCTGAGGTACAGGGAAACAGAGGCATCCTACTTCGTGTTTTCCTACAATAGGGAGGACTGGGCGGTAATAATTAGAGCATGGGTTTCTTTCCCTATGAGAGGTGCCAAAACTCAAAAATGGCAAAAACAGTCACTAGGGTAGAAATAGACATATACCCTGTCAGCTTTCTACCAAAGGGCCATGGAAGGTGTTTTGTACACCTACCTTAAAAAAATTCTATAGGATGAGTTTGAATATCATAAGGATCCCACAAATCAATGCTCTCTAGGACACAGAAGAGCAGAGAAACAGCAGGCACTTCCACGTGCATGCTCAAACTCAGGAGAATGTTCTTCTCCTTCAAAATCCCCATGAACTATAAAGAGAAGCGAGTCAAGGGTGTGAAGAAGAGGCTGCAGTGGGAGATAGGCTGAGGAACTGCAGCCATCCAGGACCTGCTCCTGAGGCCATGGACTCCTGCAGCAGCACATCGGGTCTTTCTCTTGCTTGTTCCTGTGTCCCTGGCTTCTGCATGTCCCTTTGTTGGAGAGGAGAGAGAAGAGGATTATGGGTGATGAGGGACAAAGTATCGGAACTGTTAGTTCTGATGAACACGAAGCAGAGTTGGAGATTCCATTAGTCAGACTCATCAGAACCAAAAGTTTTTCTACCCTGAGCTCAAGTAGGCTTTAAACTCAATCCCTATGGAATAAGCTTTGCAGGTTTTTATCTTTTTTTTTCAAATGTGGTAAAGATCTTCAGTGCTATAATATGTGTAGCCAATGTTCTGACAGTATCTTTGAAAGGAGGGGCTTAATACCGCCGTCCCTTACTTCCCTTGAGGCTTGGCTGGACTCAATGACTTGCTCCTCATGAATAAAGTAAGGCAGAAGTAACAATGTATGCCTTCTGAGACTCAGTCAGTTGTGGCTTATTCCTTTCTCTCTCTTTTTCTTTTACTCTGGAAGAGACCCTGTATGTTAGCTTTTTTTGTTTCTATGACCAAAATACTTGACGAGAACAACTTAGAGGAGAAAAGGTTCCTTGGGCTCATGGTTTCAGAGGTTCAGTCCATGGTAGGCTGGCTCTAAGACAGAAACATCATGGCAGAAAGGCGTGGCAGAGGAAGGCTGCTCAGCTCATGGCAGCCAGGAAGCAAAAAGGAAGAGAAAGGAAGGGGCCGGGGACAGATGTAGTCCTCAAGGCCCTGCCCCCAGCGAGCTCCCTCCCCCAGCCATACCACAGCTCTGAACATTGCTGCACGGGGGTCACACTCACAACACAGAAGCTTCTGGGAACACCTTCCACGTCCACACCATAACACCATGCCAGGAGGACACTCAATCAGCCATATGGAGAGCTCCGTGGGGGACAGGACAGGGGCCTCTTGGAAACAGTCAAGTGAATGAACCACCTTAGAAGTGGATCCTCCAGTCCCAGTCAGGCCTTCAAATGACTTCAGCCCTGATGGATGTCTTGACTGCAGTGTCCTCAAGGACCGAGGCAGCACCACCCAGCTAAGCTGCTCCCGAATTCCCAACCCCAGAAAATATGTGACATGGTAAATCCTTGTTGTTTTAAACCACAAAGTTTGGAGTAACTTGTCTCTTAATAATAGATACCGAATATGGAGTCCAACTATTCATTCGATTTTCACTTTATATTTACAAAAACCCACATTTGCACTGAGCAAAGACACATTCACATGCATTATCTCTTGTGCTGTAAAAATCCTATGAATTGGGAAGGGCCGGAGTGGTATCTGTCTTAAAGATGAAGACATGGAGGCTCTGAGTGGTTAAACCACTTCCCAAGAGGCATGAAATTCACCACCCGTAAAGCCAAATTTGCCACACAGACCTCCAGAAATTGAAGCCAGTTTTCTTTCCACTGTGTGGATAACTTTCTGACCTTTTATCTGGTGAGATGCAGTAGATGGACGTCATTAATATTTATGAGGATGCTATGGCTATTTGCAACTTTCTATACAAATGTCAGCTTTAGTGCCTCTTTTTCTCTGCCTCCTGAGAAATCCCCTAATTCTGGAAATGAATTTGAGTGATGTGAATTCAGTCTCAGTCACTGCCCCAAACCATCATTATCCAATAGAAACACAATGCTAGTCGCATAGATAATTTGAGATTTTCTAGTTGCACATTAAGAAAAAAAAACTGAAGTAATTTTTTTTTTGTGTGGTACCAGGGATTGAACCCAGGGGCATTCTACCTCTGAGCTACACCACCAGCCCTATTTTTCATTCCTTACTTTGAAACAGGGTCTCACTAGGTTGCGGAGGGCATCACTAAGTAGCTGAGGCTGGCTGCGAACCCGGATCCTTTGAAGTATATTTTATTTCTATCCAAAATATTATCACTATATCATGTAATCAGATAACAATTATTAACATAACAGCTTACTTTGATTTTATTTTTTTTACTAACTTGAAATTAGGTATGTACTCAATATTACAACACATCTAAATTTGGAATAGGAATATTTCAAGTGGTAAATTGCCTCATGTGGCCAGTGGCTATTATACTGGATAGTGCAGCTGTAATTATATCACTCACAAAATCTTATACTTTGTTTTAGTATAAAATTATTAGAGCCACATCTCACAACTTATTTTGACACACTGGTGAATATGAGAACCAAGGGACCCTGCCTCTAGTTTGCTTTTTCCTTCCTTAATAACTTTTCCTTAGGGGGGATGAAACCAAAAAGAAGGCGAGATGGAGGTGAGAGCATTCTCTGTGCAGAGATCTAGGCTGGTTCCAGGCCCACCTGAGTGTAGTCATAAAAATAATGAATACGCAAATGTCTGGACTACTCCTGAGGACTCTCTCAGGCCTTGTGCACTGACACAAAAATACACCTGCTATGCTGACTTAGAAAATATAAATAGCCAATAAATATATGAAAATATGTTCAATATCATTAGCAATCAGAAAGATGCAAATCAAAACTACACTGAGATTTCACCTAACTCCAATTAGCATGGCAATCATCAGGAACACAAACAATAATAAATGCTGGTGAGGATGTGGGAAAATGGAAACTCTGATCATTATTGGTGGGATTGCAAACCAGTGCAGCCATTTGGAGATCATTGTGGAGGGTCCTCAGAAGACTGGGAATGGAACTACTACATGACCCGGCTATACCACTCCTGGGTATCTACCCAAAGGAATTGAAACCAGACTATTATGGTAATACATGCCTATTTATGTTTATAGCAGCACAATTCACAATGCCAAATTATGGAACCAGCCTAGGCATCCATCTACAGATGAGTGAATTATGAAATTATGGGTTATACACACAATGGAATTCTACTCAGCCATGAAGAAGAACAAAAATTATGTCACTTGCAAGAAAATGGATAGAACTAGAGAATATTATGCTAAGTGAGATTAGCCAGTCGCAGAAAGTGAAGGATCATGTATTTTCTCTCCTATGTGGAAGCTAGGGAGAAATTGGGATACAAAAGGCACTCCAGACAATGGAGGAGAAACCCTAGTGGAGTGATGGAGGGTTCCAAGGGAAGGAGACAGGTGGGGGGAGGGAGACTTGATGAAAGAAACTTCAATTGACACGATGTGCATATATCTCAATTTTGTGTGTGGGGAAGGGGAGCGTGCAGGCCGGGAGGAGGCTCACCAAGTGCTGTGTGCTTGCACATCTCTATCGCTCTGAACTCCATCATGATGTATGATTACAGTGCATCAATAAAAACATTAAAAAATACACAAGAGGACACAAATCCTCTTAAGGAAAGAAAAAAAAAGTGATGGCCCATTCAGTAAAGTAAGTTTCCAAGCATCAGCTCATTAGTCTTATTCTGCAAATGTGCAAAAGATTATGAAGGTAGAGCTACTGGACGAATCCCAGAATTAATATCATTAATTCTGTGCTGTGTTCCTCATAAGCAATCCATCATAAAAATTATAGCAACTCGTAATTATATAGAAAATTTACCTTTTATACCTACACATAATATTGGAAAATTAGTGAGACCATGCGGGTGTGTGTGTGTGTGTGTGTGTGTGTGTGTTTACAGGTATGTGTTTTTAAATTATCACTTATCAGCTGGCCATGGTGGCACACTCTTGTAATCCCAGTACTTGGGAGGCTGAGACAGGAGGATCATAGGTTAGAGACCAGCCTCAGCAACTTAGTGAGACTCTCAGCAACCTAGTGAGACCATGTTTCAAAATAAAAACTAAAAAGGGCTGGAGGTGTAGCTCAGAGGTAGAAAGTCCCTGAGTTTAGTACCACACACACACACAAAATCATGATCACTTATTCTTGTGCCAGCCCAGGTCTTTCCTCGCCCGTTGATCAAAATTCCTGCAATAGCCTCAGCAAAGCTGGACATAAAGAGCTACAAGATCTTTGACAGGACCTCTGCTCATGAGATTCATAACACAAATACAAGAAGGATTACTCTCATTTAGCGATAACAAAGACCAGAGGAGGTGAGTGACAGGAGGGAAGTATTTACTGCGGTTCAGAGCAACTCAAGATAAGAGAAACATTTAAAAGAGCAGAATGGCTGACAGTCGGCCAAATTCTTCAGAAGATCAGCAGCATGTAGGGGTGCAGGGAGGAGCTGGGAGGGGAAATTGAGAGAAATGCCCCCTCATTTTCTTCTTTAATGAAGCATTAGTGCATCTTCCATGTCAAAGGAAAAATATGTTTCTACCTGGTGAATGTTTTAGGTTCCTAAAAAGTAAATAACTGGTTCAGGCTTTTAAAGCGCATATTAAATTATCAGTGAGTCATGAGGAAAAATGCTCAGGTCAAAATGAAAATCAAATGCATCCCTGTCTCTGGCTGCAACGCTGAAGCGCTCTGCTCTGCATGCGTTCACTCCAGTGCGGCTCCCTCGCCCCCCACTCCATCCGCCGGAGCAGCCTTTCTCCCCGGCATCCTGGAGGTTGTGTTACAGGGATGGCGGGGAGGCAAGTCTCCCTTGCCACGAGCATTTTCCACGAGGGAAGTGGGTGGAATTACTCCTCCTCCCCAACTCAGCTGCATTGCCATGGAGAAGGAGAAAGCACCATGAATCTTGCTCCTCGTCCAAGCTGGCATCTTGCAGGGAACCTTCATCAGGGTGCAGCTCCACCCAACACACAACACCCATCCTATGACGACACAGGACCACATCGCTCTCCGGTGAATCCAAGACGGCTGGCTCTTCCAGCCCCTGCCTCCCTAACACACTTCATCTCCCCATAAGGTCCTGCCACCCAGACAAGGGAGAAAGAAAAAGAAACAATGTAAAACAGAAAGGAATGTATAGAAAACTCCTCATTGCATTTCTTTTTCTTTTTCTTTTTCTTTTTTTTTTTTTTTGCAGTACCAGGGATTGAACCCAGGGGCGTTCTACCTCCAAGCTACATCCCCGGTCCTATTTTTTAATCCTTTATTTTGAAACAGGGTCTCACTAAGTTGCAGAGGGAGTCACTAAGTAGCTGAGGCTGGCCGCGAACCCGGATCCTCCGGTCTCCACCTCCCAAGTACTGGGATTACAAGCGTGCGCCACCATGCCCGGCTTCATTGCATTTCTTGAGGACTGGATACATGGTGCAGATTAAAGAGATCAATGTCAGGCCGGGCGTGGTGGCGCACGCTTGTAATCCCAGTACTTTGGGAGGTGGAGACCGGAGGATCCGGGTTCTTGGCCAGCCTCAGCTCTTTCCCTGTCTCTCTCTCTCTCTCCCTGTCTCTCTCTCTCTCTCTCTCTCTCTCTCTCTCTCTCTTTCTACCTAGTGAGGCCCTCCGCAACTTCATGAGACCAGATTTCAAAATAAAGTATAAAAAAATAGGGCCGGGGGTGTAGC
>PVJS01032423.1:0-22781 GCA_004027185.1 Glis glis | reverse complement strand
TCTGCCAGTAGATTGTTGGTACTGGGTTGCAATTACTCTAGATTCCCTTCTGTCTGTTGCTATGGAGTTGTTGATGAGATCCAGATGTCCAGGCCCGTGGACCTTTTTGTCCCCTCTCTGCTAGCTGCAGGGTCCCTTCAGGACTGTCCCTGGTGCAGGCAGGGAGGCTAGCTCTACTGCCCGCGCTCTACAGTCCACACGCGACCCACTTTTCTCTTCGCTTTAGTTCAAGCGGGGATCTCTGGAGCCCAGTTCCCAAGTCACCTTGTGTCTGTCTGTTTGGATGTGTACCCCCTGTAGCTGGATGCAGGCCAGTGGCACACTGGCGCGCCCCAAAGTTTCTAATTCAGAAGGCCTGCAGTGGAGACTGGAGCCGCATTTCTATAACGTTCTCAGCTGATGCTGGAATGCTGGAATGGGGGACCATGCCCTAGAGAAATGCATGTGCTATGCTTAAGGCATACCTAAGAAGGATCCTGCGCAGATGATTTTCAGTCGTCAAAACACAGAAACAACTGAAATGTCCATCAACAGTAGAATGAATAAAGTGTGATATACTTATAAAATGTAATACAATAGTAGACATGAACTGCTGCTAATACAACAAAAGATACAAACTTCTCAAACAAAATACTGATTAAAAAATAAAACAGAAAACAGTATAATTTCATTTAAGTAAAATTCGAAAACAGGTACAATAAAAATATACTTAGGGATGCATGTAGATGTAGTAACAGAATACATAAAGGCAGGAAATTATCACAAAACAAGAATAATGGGTGTAGTGGTGGGAGGGGAAGGCAAGGCGATGGTAGGAATGGATACAAGGGAAGAGTCTAGAGTGCTAAATATATTCTACTTCTTGATTTGGGCCTAAAATGTTTGGTTTGTAATTTATTAAACTGTACACTTATTTTATATACTTTTCTGAATGTTTTATATTTTAAAAGTAAAAAATTTTTTTAGTCTAATGAAATATTTTTTCCATATTGGAAAAACTATCTAAGCCAGAGATTTTTTATCAGATGTTCACAGACCCAATAAAAAATGGCTTAAAAGCCATTAAACATAAAACATTAAACCCTGAAAGAGGTCTGTGGAGTCCTGAAACTGTAATTATGTATCTAAGCACATGTGCAATATTAAGAGGTTCAGGTCCAAATCTTTTTTTTGCGGTACCGGAGATTGAACCCAGGGTTTATTTTGAAACCGGGTCTCACGAAGTTGCGGAGGGCCTCACTAGGTAGGGAGAGAGAGAGAGAGGGAAAGAGAGAGCTGAGGCTGGCCGCGAACCTGGATCCTCCGGTCTCCGCCTCCCAAAGTACTGGGATTACAAGCCTGCGCCACCACGCCCGGCTCATTAGATTTTCAAAAAGGACTAGGACCCCCCCAAATGCTAAGAATCACTAGGTTTATACTATGCATATTGTCAGAAAACTTCATTATAACTTTTCTCTATGTGTTTTTGTTGATTGTATTTACATTACTGGAGGCACAAAAGTCCTTCAGCAGAAACTCCACATACTTATAATCATGGGCAATGGATATTAAGAGGTTCAAGGTGAAAAAAATGTGCAGATGTGGGAAAAACAGTCAGCAAAAATAACTATTGTGTAGCAAAAATACTTCTTGCTTCTCCAGCATGAGTTTTCTGCTGAGTAATTTGTTTGCTCATTGATTAATTCATCACATTTCACATTATGCAGAGACACAGCTTCATTTTTGGATGTCTGGAGTCCATGTGCTCAAATCACTGCATAATGCAGATGAGACAGAATGAAGAATGAGCCATAATGTGAGTGTGGAGACTTGAAGAGGATGAAGAAAGAGAATACAAAATGAGTAAAGAAAAAAAAAAGATAAAACTCAAAACTGGAAGGTCTCATTGGGTTCTTTCACCATGATATATTCATCTTGTTAGCAGGAAGATTGTAAGATTAAATAACACATCTCAATCCTACAGATAGAGTGTGGCAATCACTGCAGACCACACCAACTATACCAGTTTTCACACCAGATGTTTCACTCACGATGCTATTCACAATGTGAAAAAACACTTTAACCCTCAAGTAAATCAACATAATAATATGATACCTGCCATTGCTTAGCTAGCATGAAGTTAATTTGGAAACTATCCATGCAAATGGAGAAGTTTAAAATGTGTTGCTGAATTAGTACCTCAATATGGTCCATTGCTTTCTGCCACACAGACTGCTTCTCCTCAGCACTGTGGCCAGGAATGGATAAGATATTGTGAATGTAATTAAAGACTTCTTCCTGAAGAGCACAGAATGATATAATTTATTCACTTATTCACTCAAGCAATATTTAGTCACCACCTATTATCTGACCCAGTCTTGGTAAATACCTATTATTTGAAGACTGAGAACCATTTAGATCGAGATAGTTAACTGGGAAACTGACATTAAAGAAGAGTGATTAAACTCTTGAGTAGAATTTTAGAAGTTACAAACCTCTTGCAATTAATTTGGGCTCAATTTATTATGACCTAATGGGGGATATTATATTTCTGCTTTTGGTGGTTCACATTTCCAATCTCATCTCAACTCACGTTTGCCCTTGTCTAGTACACTCCACCTATACTGATTTTCATTTAATCTATATGACCTCTATTCAGTTCCTTGAATGTGCCAATTTCCCCCCACCTCAGGACCTTTGCAGATACTGTTCCTAATGCTGGAATATGCTTCCTTTGGCTCTTTGCTTGACTGGCTTCTCAAATTCCAAAACTCAATTTATATGTCACTTTCTCTGAGGTTCTTTCTCTGGCTTCTCTGTACAAGTCAGTCCCACATTATCCTCCTCTAAAGGTGCACCTGGTTTCTGTTCCCTAGCAGTTATTACAACTTATAATTATATATTTGGTTTTTGTTATTAACAGGCTCTATTACTAAATTATAAATTACAAAACTGCAGGAACTCTATGTTTTAATGATCAATATAGACTTGGCTTATCACAAGAAATCAATAAAAACCTGGTGAATAAATAAAGAAGACCTTGGGTCAGCAAACATATATACAAATATTTCTACTAAATAGTTATTTCTTTTTTTTTTTTTGTATGTGGTGCTGGGGATTGAACCCTAAGGCAGTCTACTTCTGAGCTACACCCCCAGGCCTATTTCTATTTTATTTTTTATTTATTTATTTATTTTTTTTGCTATACTGGGAATTGAACCCAGGGGTATTCTACCTCCGAGCTACATCCCCAGCTCTATTTTTTTTTCTTTATTTTGAAACAGGGTCTCACTAAGTTGCGGAGGGCCTCACTAAGTAGCTGAGGCTGGCTGAGAACCCGGCTCCTCCGGTCTCAATCTCCCAAGTACTGGGATTACAAGTGTATACCACCACGCCCAGCTTATTTTTTATTTGGAAACAGGGTCTCTCTAAGTTGATGCGAGCCTAAGTAGCTGAGGCTGGCTTCGAACTTGTGTTGCTTCTGTCTCAGCCTCCCAAGTACTGGGATTACAAGCGTGTGCCACCATGCCCAGCTCCAGCCATATTTTCTTATTCTTTATTTTTAAAACAGGGCCTCATTAAGTTACAGAGGGCCTCACTAAGTAGCTGAGGCTGGCTTCGGACCTGTGATCCTCCTGTTTCAACCTCCCAAGTACTGGGATTACAGGCATGCGCCACCATGTCTGGTTCTAAATAGTTATTTCTATTTGATGGGGGCAGGAGGACTGACTCAGAAAAAAGAGCAAAACGGTCTTTTAACTTACCTCTCTCAGGGGGTCACGCAAGTAGCAATCAATAATTTTGTCATATTGGTGTTCTCGTTCATACATAAATTCACAAATCTGATAGCTAGAATATAAAAGGAAAAACTTCAACATACCAAATAGGCAGGTGGTTATTAGCCTACTGTTTTAAGAAGTTTGCTCAGGCATACAGGTTAATGTTTTTAAAAATGAATAATGTGATTTGTATTATTAAATAAAGTTACACAGGTTAAGTATTCCTAATCTAAATAACCATTAAAGAGTTTCTGAGATCAGAGCATTTCAGATATTAGATTTTCAGGTTGGGGATGCTCAACTGGTAAGGCCCATGCAAGTATTTCAAACCGTGACAAACTCCAAAATCTGAAACGCTTCTTTCAGATAAGGAATACTCAACCTATATTAAGTACCTAAGGGAAATGAACATCTGCCATTCCCCTAACTATAAATCCAAGATGCTGGTAAATGCTATGTTTATAAGAAATTTCAAAGCTGGGTATAAAAATAAGCTAAAGAAACAATGTGCCACATAAGAAATAGTCAATATGTTAGGTATCAAAAAATAGTTGCAAATATTTTATATGAATTTTCTCAGCTCAGAATTAAATATATCAAAACATTCAACAAACTAGATAAATGGCAGTATTAGCATATTATATCTTACTTGCTATGTCAAAATCCGCATTGTTCTTATTACATATAACTGTCAGAAAATCTTTGAAATGCCATGGAAATATTAAATTTTAAAAATCCAAAATAATAGCCAGGCATGGTGGTACAGGCTTGTAATCCCAGAACTTGGGAAGTATAGACAGGACGATTGCAGGTTAGAGGTCAGCCTCAGCAATTTAAGGAGACCCTGTTTCAGAGTAAAAAATAAAAAGATCTGGGGGTGTAGCTTGAAAGTAGACTGCCCCTGGGTTCAATCCCCAGTACCAAAAAAAAAAAAACTAAAATAATAAAACATCATAAGACTACAATTGCACTTTCATATTAAAACAAATGCATAAACCTTCCAAACTTACTCCATAAATTTGTGCAAATTTTATTGATTTCTAGAATGAAAATGAACAGCAAAAGCTTTCACATTTAGGTTTTTGTTATTGTTGTTATTTGCACAACCTTTTTTCATTAAAGCAGCAATGCATCAATAAACTGAGCTTCAAGGTAGAGAAATACAACTTGATACTTGTATAGGAAACTAATATATGTCTTCAAAACAACTTACAATTCAGCTTTTTCTGCCATACGGATGAGCCGACTCTCTTCAAATTGAACTATGCCTCCAGCCTGCAGCAATTCTAAAAGGACCTGAACATTTAAAATAAATGAATAAAAACATTTTGGAGCTCATTTTTATTTACTAGCTCTATCAGGATCCATTCATCCATGCAGATCATAACTTTTTTTTTTCTTGTATATTCTCACTTGATATTCTGGCTTGCTTTCACATGTGCAAGAGGTTAAGACTGCCGGCATTTTATGCTGACCATATTGTAGTTAAGTCTCATAAAAAAAAAAGATGGCTCTGCTTTTCAAACATGGAAGGAATGCTACAGTATTTGCAAACAAATTTCTAATAGAATACTGAACTGACCTTCATGAAGCTAAAAATATCTGTGTATTCTTTTCAAGAAGTGAGTTTTTGTCTGGTACTTTTCTGTCTTATGGTTCTTTGAAATCTGTTGTTCACGGTTAATATCCATGTTTATATGATAATTTAAAAAACAAAAGATTGAGGTTTTTCATAGAGACACTATTCAAAATATCCAAAGTGTTTATCAACAGATGAGTGAATCAACAAAATATGTTATATACATACAGTATAATATTACTTATCCTTTAAAAAGAAAGAAAATTTTGACATATGCTGCAACATGGATGAACTTAAATCCATTATGCTAAGTGGAATAAGTCAAACACAAAAGTACAAATACTGTATGACTGCACTTACACGAGGCACCTAGAATAAGAAAACACCCAGAGACAGAAAGTAGAATGGTGGTTTCCAGGAACTGGGGGCTGGGGGTATGGGGAGTTATTGTTTAATGAAAATAGTGGCTACGTATGTGGAGATGGATGACGATGATGACTGCACAACAATGTGAATACACTTAATGCCACTGATTGTTCACTAAAAATGGTATATTTTATGTGCATTTTACAACAATAAAAACAAACAGAAGTAATGGGGCTTACATAATTTTTACCACTTTAAGTAGCTGAATAAAAATATGACTGGGATATTGAGCTGGATTCATCAATATTTTTAAATAAACCTCAGCAAACAATGGAGGTATTACACAGTCATTAGAGCAATATGTGAAAGCTCTCTCCTATATTTTACATGTAATATCCAAAGTAACATGACCCTTTCAGAACTCCAAGAAACCATTTAACAAAGTATTTTTCTAACATAGTAAACTTCACTATTTTCAAGTTAAATAAAACCTGTGCAAATTGTACATTTCAGAACCGAATTTTAATCCATTTTGAGCACTATAATGTGTTATTATATACAATAAATATGGAGTGAACACCATCTGCTGTGTCACAATTTGGAATAAAATAGAAGTCATTGCTAGAGCTCTTCTTAGCAACTCATTAGGGATTATTGTTGAATTTTCAGGATTTTTCAAATCAGTTATTAAACACAGCTATTATTTAAATTACATTAACTTACAATTAAATAAATTAAAAACAAAGGTAACTAATACTCAAAACTCACCACTTCCTAATTGTTTTAATATATTTTATATAACATATGCTCTTTAGGTTTTTTTTTTTTTTTTTGTGGTACCAGGGGTTGAACCCAGGGGCATTCTACCTCTGAGCTACACCCGCAGCCCTATTTTTTACTCTTTATTGAAACCGGGTCTCACGAAGTTGCAGAGGGCCTCGCTAAGTAGCTGAGGCTGGCTGCGAACCCGGATCCTCTGGTCTCCGCCTCCCAAGTACTGGGATTACAAGCATGTGCCACCACACCCGGCTTGCTCTTTAGTTTATTTACATCTACCATAATTGCCATGAATGGTGGGAAGACTACATATAGATCTTCTACTATGCATATTTTTATCCCTATGTTCCGTGACATTGGTAGGTTAAATCAGACATAGTGGCAGTACTTATACCATGGAAATTGGCAAATGCTATACATCAGAAAAACACTATTAAAATGTTATTTTTTAAAGGGTTGTTAAAAAAATGAGACAAGTACCATATATGGTCCACAAAGTCTAAAATATTTATTCTTTGGCTCTTTATGGAGAAAGTTTGCCAATCACTGGTTAAGAAAGTGATGAAAAAAAATTAATAAGGCAATTAAACTTGAAAGTATGCATGCCTGCGGGTATTACATTGTGAAGAGAGCAAAAAATTGAGGAATCATTTCTCCAATATTCAAAAATTATCTGATTCAGCGAAGAAATCACTTTGTTGATAAAATGAGGGAAGTTCTGACATTTTCATTGTTATGCTTTCATCTTATTCATTTACATAAATAAAAGATCAACCAACATTCATATCAGAATTATACTTGGGAAGCCAGCTATTAAACATTTATCAGCATACCACTGGAAAATACTAAAAAATACTGTATAAACTAATTTTGAGGCTGGGTGTGGTGGCGCACGCTTGTAATCCCAGTACTTTGGGAGGCAGAGACCGGAGGATCCGGGTTCGCGGCCAGCCTCAGCTCGCTCTCTCTCTCTCTCTCTCTCTCTCCCTGTCTCTCTCTCTCTGTACTTAGTGAGGCCCTCCGGAACTTCGTGAGACCTGGTTTCAAAATAAAGTATAAAAAATAGGGCTGGGGGTGTAGCGCAGAGGTAGAACGCCCCTGGGTTCAATCCCCGGTACCGCAAAAAAAAAAAAAAACTAATTTTGATATGTAATAACTGATAGAAGGGAAAGAGTATTGGATTAGAAGGGAAGGAGCTGGCTTCTAATCTTAATAGTGACTCTGAACAACTTATTTCATCAGTTTTCTCAATTTCTAAGATGCAGAGGTAGAAAAAACTAGATAATCTCAAATGGGATGCCCAGTAATATAATATTAATATACTATGATTGTTTTTCAAGGTTTGTATTTTTTATCTTATTTGGCTTTTCTTTCTGTTTAACTTAGTTGTTTATATTAAAAGTTTTTATTATTTTATATCAATAGAACACCATGATCCACACTTATTGCCAATGGAGAAACAGGGTCAAATGAAGGTCCCTCATTATTTGTATTTAATATAATTTAAGAGGTAAACAAAATTCTCACAGGTGTTCCTGTTTCCTAAGGTAGTCTGCAGTAGTCACTGGGACACAGATTGCAGATAAAGGGGTCACTGTTGCTATTCTATGCTCTTCATCAGGATTTCAACTTCTGAGCTGTGCACTACCACCATGAAAAGTCAGCACAACTCTCAAAGTGCCTAATTTTTGTATTTTACTTACCTGACAAAGTTTGAATAGTAATTTTAAGTGTGTTGACTCTCTCAGGACTCAAAATTACAGTGCATAAGTTTTAAAGAATTCTACTCCTAGAAAGGCCCTCAAGAAAGTGGCATAAGGAAGTGGTAATCAAACAAGTTACTATCTTATGGTGAATAATGAAGGGGTAGATGGATTCTGGTTTCCAGAATGGTCAGCTCTAATGCAGTGGGCCTTAGGGAACTCTCAAAATTGGGTGTGCCAACACTCAGGATCCTGTGGCCTTTATGATTAAGAGCCAAAGCAGTCACCAGTGGTTACCAGATTGACAACACCAGGGAATGCAGATGCTATTGCTACATGATGAAACATGAAGTACTCTCCAGAGTCATGCTGGATATAAGGCAGGTCCAATCTGCCTTCTAATAAAGCTCCTTACACCTGTACTTCTAACAACTATCCAACTATTTTCAGGTTGACCACTATCTTTAGTTTAGAATTAGGGTTTGGCACAAGTCATTCTCCCCTTCTATCTAGTGAAGTCTAGCACAGAAGAATTCTTTCTGGCTTACTCTGATTTCTCTCCCACTCTTTAGCAAAAACAGATCTAGTAGTTCAAACCTGCTGTCTTTCAGAGTGTCGGGAATCATCATCAGGACTACAGAGGAATTCAAGGACCTGGCCAAAGAAAAATTAATCCTTATTGTATATCAGAATGCATGCCACAACACTATCATAATGGAAACAGCAATAACTATCTTTTCAATATCATCAACTCATTCACACTCAACCCTAACAAAGAGCAGTGTATAGTACCTTCCCAACTGATTGGCCTAGTATATGAAACATCAGACTCAAGCATGCTAACAATTTAATATGTGCTTCAGATACACATTTCTTTATTGTTCAGAAATATAACTAGAAGGCAGTATCATCTGTATACCTTAACTTTAAGTTCTTTGATACCATGGATGGAGTAAAGCATGGACTTTTTAGTCAGGACACTTGAACTGTTTAACAATATTACTGATAATAGTAAGACTAAGTATGACCTTGGAGAGTTACTTAACCTCTCCAGGCTTCATCTTAAAATGAAGATAACTGTACCTGTTTCAGAGCTGTAAAGAAGATCGAGTTAATATATACATATAAAGCTTTAGAGCAGCCCTATGAAGTGCTCAGTAAATGCTAGTCATTATTAGCTATCTTCTGCAAACAAAAACGATTTTCTTCACCATCTATGGATACGTAGTAGATATTTAAGTGGGATTAGGAGACACCTTCAAAGTCATTTGTAAGTAAATTTGGATTTTCCAAAAGTAATCTTTTCATAATCCTGGCTACCAGTGAGATGGGGTGATTCTTAAATTAGAAAATTCTTGAGCAAAATTCTGGGTGTTTTAGAGCAACAGAATAATTGAGAAAACAGAATCTCTACAAACCACACTCCCATAATACAAGGTAGTAGGCAAAAGTCATATTACCTAGAATACATCATTAACACACACTCTCTCTCTCTCTCTCAATTTAAATGCAAAAGGCAGTAAGAGGCATCTTCTTGATGAGACACTTATCTAATAGCCTGTTGTATTAAAAAACAGGATAATCTAGTGAACTTTCCTATGAAGAGTAAACAAAGGAAAAACAATTCTGATTCTCACTGTTAAGACACTTACCTGATCAAAGAGTGTTCTGTTCACAAATAAGGTATTGTCAGGTTTTGCAAGCTGCCGAGCGAGGAATGTAAAGAGACACCCTACTTGTGAGGGAGTAAAATCTGAATTCTCCACCATAACCTGGTGAGCAAGAGACCATTTATTCAATATACCATCTGGTTTGATGCAAAAAAATATACAATTGGAAGCAGGGGGAAGCCTCATTACTGAAGACGCATGAAAAGATTCTTTTATTGACTGTGCAAAAAATTGAGTTCAATACCATTTAGTGAAGGAGTATAACTACTCGCATACTCTGACAGGAAAACATTTTAGTGATTTCTGGCATATTTCTAGCACTACTTAGATGAGAATTAAATTGTTAGAGAGGGGAACATAAGATTTCAAAGAAATATTAATCATATTTCCCTTGGAATTCCTAGAGAATCCTACTAAAATTAAATTGAAATTAAATTTAAATAACCCTACTAAAAAAATCTATCAACAAGGGAATAAGATAACCATTTTGGGGTTTAAAAGTAAGATAACCTGCGAGTGAAGGCACTCAGAAAAGAAGGTAGCTACAACATGCCTTAAAGAAGTGAACGGCCTCTGCCTTGTCACCAGGCAGTTCCTTGAGCAGGTGGTTTTGTACCACCACACAGTTACCAAATCCCAGTCCTTCCTCTGCTTTAACACAGCTCTCATCTCCTGAGTCCCCGATGTGTGCAAGGGGTTATGGCAGGTGCTTTTATTTTTGGCACTGGAGATTGAGCCCAGGGGCATTCTAACTCTGAGCTATATCTCCAGCCCTATTTTTACTTTTATTTTTGAAATAGGATCTCACTAAGTTACTGAGGGTCTTGCTAAGTTGCTGAGATTGGCCTCAAACCTACGATTTTCCTGTCTCAGCCTCCCAAGTACTGGGATTACAGGTGTGTGCCACCATGCCCGGCTTGGCAGGTGCTTTTAAGGGAATTATGAACTAGAAAGGAAGGTGAATAATGAGATGTAGCTGAGAGAGTCCTCATCAGAACTGAGCCAATAAAGGCATCATTCCCTTGGACCTCCAAAGCTATAAGCTAAATAAGCCTCTTTTCTTTATTTAAAAGAAGAAAAGGTGAGACAGGTAAATACATTTTAAATAAAAGGTATAAAACGATCATACTATTGCAAGGGCACAAATAATTACAGAAGCACAGTGCAGAAAATTTTGTTCAACTGGCTCGAGGAAGAGTGTGAAAAGAAATGGGGAAAATAGGTTTTAAGCTCATCTCTAAAGGCCACACAGAACTTTGGCAGGGGAACTGTCAGCAGAGAAGAGTGTGAGCACAGCCAGGCATGGTGGTACACGCTTGTAATCCCAGTACTTTGGGAGGCGGAGATCGGAGGATCCAGGTTCGCGGCCAGCCTCAGCTTTCTCTCTCTCTCTCTCTCTCTCTCTCTCTCTCTTCTTAGTGAGGCCCTCTGCAACTTTGTGAGACCCAGTTTCAAAATAAAGTACAAAACATAGGGCCGGGGGTGTAGCGCGGAGGTAGAATGCCCCTGGGTTCAATCCCCGGTACCGCAAGAAAAGAGTGTGAGCACAAGCATGGACACAGGAAGACATGAGCTTGCTGGAGAACTGTGAAGTTCCATTAGGATGCAGCAGCATGCGTGAGGAGGGAGGAAGGATTAGACACCCTAAAAGACAAGACTAAGCCTCAAATGTCACCCTAGGGAATTGGAACTTATTCTACAGAAAATGGAGAGCTACTAAAGGTGTTTAATCAGGAAAGTGGATCATGATCAGTGCTGTGCTTAGGAAAAATACCCTATTGTCAATGCAGAGAGAACAACATGCGAGTGACTGCCAGAGTCCTGGGATGCTGAACTGGGGCAGTGGCACTGAACATGGAAGGACGAACAGAAGACACCAGAGAAAGAGGAGACTGGACAATTATTCCTATGTGTGGGAACATGCCATGAAAGGAACAATAAAGAAAATGTCATTAAAGGAACAATAAAAAAAGACAGATTTTGACCATGATTGGCAAGTGGCATAATGATGTCATTAAAAAAAGAAGAATGGCCACGCATGGTGGCACACACTTGTAATCCCAGTACTTGGGAGGCTGAGACAGGATGATTATAGGTTCGAGCCTCAGCAATTTAGTGATCCCCTTCACAACTTAGGAAGACCCTGTTTCAAAATAAAAAATAAAATAGGGCTGGGGATATGGCTTGGAGAGATAGAATGTTCTTGGGTTCGATCCCCAGTACCATCACCCCCCAAAAAAAGTCCACATCCCTATCTCTATCTATATCCATAAACCCACATACACATTCCAGTTCATAATATTCAGAGCTTTCCTATTGTCACCCCCTCTCAGTGTGCTGGTCCCCTTTCTAGGACTCCACTCTTGGACTCCAACTAGTGCTCCTCTCTGCCTTTAGCCCTTCCTTTTGCTTTGTAAGCATAAACTCCTAAATTGACCCTACATATATCTTTTAAGAAAAGCTTCAACTCACAACTAGTTTCCTTGCTACCTCATCACGTATTTAGTTGGTTATCATCCTACAAATTCTCCATTTTCTCTCTCTGAAATAGTTTAGACTATGCTTACAAAATTTCCTGTGATATCACATAAAAAGTCACAAATTAACCATTTTTTCCCATTCGGCACACATAACAATGCCCATTTGCCTGTTCTCTGGCCATTGCCTACACCCCTTCTCTCACTGTCTGCCTCTAAAGTATACTTTAACAAATTAGTGCAACTCTATCGCCAGAATGAGAAAAATAATCTCAAAAGTTCACTCTTCATTGACCCAAGGCAAATATTATCAAGACAATATAAAGAGTAGCAATTCACTAACAGTCACAGTTAAGTACTTTATGGAGCTTTCTTCTCCTCGCTTCGATCACTCTTCCAATTTAGTATAATTTTAAATTCCAACTCCACTTTAACTCAACTTATAAACAATTTTTGAACATCTACGAGGTTCCAGACATTGTGCTAGACATGTTCTGGGAATGCTACAACAATGTGCCCCCCACAAAATAAATAAATATAATAATAATAATCACCATCCTTAATAATCACCATCCTTAACTTTAGGAAGTTCGGATTCCCACAGGAAAATATGTAAATAATTAGGATATGCTATGCTAAGTGTATCATAAAGTGTTTGTGAACACAGAGGAACAACTAATCAACCTGGAAGTGAGAGAGGGTTCAAAAACTGTTTCTCATTGTTGATATTTGAATTAATTTTGGAAAATGGTTAGGAATTTGCTAGTTAGAGAAAGGAAAGGAAAAGGCATGACAGGCTGAAAGACAAGCCATGCAAAGAACATATAAACCATGGAGATTACACAGAAAGCGTAGTGAACTCCAATAATTTAACAGAGTGAGGAGTACATAATATAAGGTGTGAGAGGGTGAGGAGGTAGGTGGGAGAGGGGAGCAGTTATAGAGAAGTAGACAGGGACCAGAAAATATAGAGGATCTTGGATATCATGTTCAACAGGTTAGATGGGTAGGGCAGAAATTACTACTTATACTCTGATACTGGTTGGATATGATGTTCCCCAAAGGTTCATGTGCTGGAAACTTGGTCCCCAGTGGGGCACTGTAAAAGTGGTAGAACCTCTAAGAGGTGGAGCCCAGGGGGAGAAATCAAGTCACTGGGGATATAACCTTTGGAAGGGATTGATAGTGATCCTGAGGAGTTAGTTCTCTTAAGAATGGGTGGTTACAAGCTGAGTGTGGTGTCGCACGCTTGAAATCCCAGTACTTGGGAGGCTGAAATAGGAGGATTGCAGGTTCAAAGACAGCCTCAGCAACTTAGCAAGGCTCTCAGCAATTTAGTGAGTCCCTGTTTCCAAATAAAAAATAAAAGAGGGATGGGTATAGCTTGGAGGTAGAATACCCCTGGGTTCAAATTCCAGCAAAACACATACACAATGTATTGTTATAGAAGAGTGAGCCTAACCCCTCAATCTCTCTGGCTTCCTGGCTGGCCACTGATCCCTCCCTCATGCATGTATTCCCACTATGATGCCATCTTCCTTGCTGTGACACAGCCAAGGAGGCCCTCACCAGAGGCTGAACACATGGGGTCACCTGATCTTGAGCTTTCAGCCTCCAAAACTGTAAGTTAATTAAATCTCTTTTCTTCATAAACTGCCCAGCCTAGCTGGGTGTGGTAGTACACAACCTGTAATCCCAGTACTTGGGAGGCAGAGATAGGAAGATTACAAATTCAAGGCCAGTGCACAGTAAGTAAACAAGACCCTGTTTCAAAATAAAAAATAAAAAGAGCTGGGGGTGTAGCTCAGAGGTAGAATGCCCTTGGATTCAACCCCTGGTGTCATACATACATATATACATACATACATATACACACACACACAAAAAAAAAAAACTAATGAAAAATAAAATAAAGTACCCAGCCTCAGTTATTTTCTTATGGTCACAGAAAATGGACTAAAACATGCTCCAACATCTATTCTTCCTTCCTTAGAAACAGAATTCCTAATTTTTAAGTAATCATATGGTTACCCAAACTATAGACTACATTTCTCCATCTTTCTTAGCAGCTAAGGGCATCTATCAAAATTCTGGGAAATATGAAGTAAGCAGAATTATAGTATATAAATTCTAAGATGTTTCCTTCAAGAGAGGAAACATTTGCTTCTCCATGTCTTTCTGTATTCATGTTGGCTACAATGTGGAAGTGATAATTGGAGCATGAGCAGCCACCTTGGCCAAATGACAGAAATCATGTAGTAAGTGTAATAGTGGGACAGAAGAAGATGCATCTCTGATAAGTTTGTGAATGAGAAAAATAAATTTCCATCACAATGAAACTATTGTCATTTTGAGTTTTCTCTCACTTACAGCAGAATTTAATTCCAACTGATCTAATACGAAGCCATAGAAGAGTATCAGACAGAGAAGAGGCAAATTTAGGAAGGTATTTGGGGACTCTAGGTGAAAATTCTCCACATTGACTACGTAGATCAAACTGGCATTATCTGAAGAATTTAGCAATCCATCACTGCCTATCTTACAAGGTTAATAAATAGCTCAATGAATGATGTATATACTGCAAATATGCTTTGAAAATTATAAATAACTATTATAAACACAATACATTAATGCCATGCACAACTAGAGATCATTTTAATTCTGTCTCTTGTCCAAAATAATCTAAAAATCATAAAAAGGCAGGAACCACCATTTTACAGCCAGATGAACAGAATGAAAATTCTAAGCTTTCAACTAAAAGCCTGCTAAAAGTTGTGCAGATGGAAAGGACAGGAACCTGTATCTGCATTCATTCATTAGCAACAGCATAAACCTCAAAATAGCTTTTTACTGAATCTAGTTAGGTTCAGATTGGTATGATCATCTCTGTGTTCCTCCAATCACTGTTAAGTGTCACCCATCATTTCAGTGCCATGGTGAAATATGGCACTGCCATAGCAACGAAGTGATGCTGGGAGAAGATAGAAATTTCTTCACATTAATTATATTATCAAAGCACTCTGAAGTTAGTCTCTATTATTACACATAATCATCTAGTATAGAATTACCACAAAATGAATTTCTCAAGAGTAATATTGTATATCTGGTATCTAGTCTAAAGCTAAAATAGATTACTTTTTTTACAATTAACGATTAATACTTCATTCAGCTCTTGAGGACCAAGACACCATAATAAAATTTTATGATATATTGCAACAAATCGTGTCACTAAACAAGATTATTTTAGAGCCTGCTATAAAACAATTCAATTATCTTAACAGAAATATCGAGACATATAATCTTTGAATACTTACTTTCAACAAAATATCCACAATTCGCTGTTGATATTCCACAGCTTGCTTGTCATTTTTAAAATCTTCAAATGTCTAAAAAGGAGAAAGAAATTTTAAAAAGTAATTTGCAAATTTTGGAGGAAAACAAGTTATTAAGTTCTTTTGGGTAAAATCCAAGTAAATTTCCAAATAAGGTAATCATTCCTCATTTTCTTATACTTTTAGTGATGTTATTTGGGGGGAGACAAGTAAAAAGGTATAGCATTTAATATGTCATGGTACTCTAAGACCTTATAAAATCAAGAAGTATATAATACAGTGGTTATCACACAACCAAAAAGTGTTTGAGAAAGAAAGTAAGGCAAAGCCAATGAGCAAAGAGGAAGAGAAAGAACAGTAAAGGCAAGAGGCCGTTTGGGAACAAAGGTCTAAGAAGAGAAGAATGAAATACCACATGCTCAGTCATTATTCAATTTGTTGCCTGGAAATAACTGAAATGCAGTTTAATAACTCATGAAAAATAATTTTCATAATTTCCATGACAATGTAGAAAAATTGATGTTCAAAGATAGGCATTTTAAAATATTATAGTAAAACTGTCTATAGATTTAAAATTTTAAGCTTGCTTACAAAGATTAGCTTTCATATTCTCAAAACACTGCCAAGTACAGCTCTTTTTATTTTTACATTTCTGTGTAAATACAACCAGATGTATTTGGAATATAACATGCATCAAAGTAAATGACAACACTGGCTTTGGTTTGACAATATATGGTAACATCATATCACAAAAGTACTTAATATATATAGGATACATATATGAAGGAGCTGAAATTATATCCACTATGACAAAAAGTTGAAATGGAAATATCTGCTGAATAATAAGAATGACAGAAACTTGAAGATCTTTCCTATGGTTTTCACTGAGCATATCTGCTTCAGAGAAATGTTTAAATCCGCATAGCAGGCCAGGCATAATCCCAGTACTTCGGAGGCTGAGACAGGAGGATTGCAGGCTCGAGGACAGTCTCAGCAACACAGTGAAACTCTCAACCTAGCAAGGCCCTGTTTCAAAATATAAAGGGCTAGGGCTGGAAGCATAGCTGGGCAGTAGAAAGCCCCTGGGCTCAATCCTCAGCACCAGAAATTTAAAAAAAAGGAATTTTTTTTTTTTTTTTGCGGTACTGGGGATTGAATCTAGGGGCATTCTACTACCAAGCTACACCCCCAACCCTATTTTTTATTCGTTATTTTGAAACAGGGTCTCACTAAGTTGCAGAGGGCCTCACTAAGTAGCTGCAGCTGGCCGTGAACCCAGATCTTCCGGTCACAGCCTCCCAAGTACTGGGACTACAAGCCACCACACAAGGCTAAAAAAAGGAATTTTATAATACTACATCGTAGTTATATTCAAATCAGAATACTTTCTGGTCATTTTATTTTATTTTACAAAGAGCTTAAAAAACTTAACACTGAAAAAACAAATAACAGAATCAAAAAATGGGCAATTGAACTGAATAGACACTTCTTAAATGAAGAAATACAAAAGAAGTTTATAAAGCTACAAAGGAGGATGATCCAAGATAGCAACGGAGTAGGGACCCCTAAATGAGCTTGTCTGAAAATCGCCTCGGGGTTCTGAACTGAAAAACATTTCACATCCAAAGAAGAACCAAAAACCAATAACCAGCAACCTGAGACCAAACTCACAGATGGAGAACACCAGCCACAGAATTGCACAGAATCCCACTACCCCGTGATGGCAGGATCGGAAGGGAGCCATCTCCCCAGGACCCTACAGCCCGACTGCGGCATAGCCCACCTCCTCCATCAGCGATTCGGGGCAGGGAACTGGAGCAGAACTCCATAAGTTGTGGGGCCATCCGGTTGGCAGATAGTGAGTTTGTCTCAGTGGCTGTCCCAGCGTGGGGTCATCCTGGTGGCCGAGTGTCCTGGCGGGCAACGATGAGTTCGTCTCAGTGGCTGTCCCAGCATAACTTTGTCCCAGTGGCCGATCATCCTAGCGGCATGGTCATAAGTTATGGGGCCATCCCAGTGGGAGACCATCACAGCAGGAGACTGCCACGTGTGCCCACAGGGAACAGAGGCATGTGTGGCAAGGAAATAGACTCCCGCAGGTCTGAGACTTTGCAAATCACCTGCGCAGAGGTGGGGCGGGGGCGACAGTTGGATACAGCACTGAAGCAAACAGGCGGACAGCCCCTAAAAGACATTCAGGTGGGAAGGAACCACAGCACACAGCGTAGAGAGTGCACTGGGTCTCCAGGGACCAACACTGGGTACCCAGCCACGCTGGGTGGGGGAAATAACTCAGCTTGGAAAGCAACAAACTTGTGCCTGGCTACATTTGGGCGTTGCGAGCACCAAGAGAGACCAGAGAGGGCGCACATGACTGCAGCGGCCAGAACAGCAGAGGTGTCTTGGAGACCAAGAGGAATGAGCCACCCAAGCCCAAGGCTCGGAACTGTACAATTTCTCCCCGCCAGACCCTAATCGGTAGGCGGAGAGTAATGGCAGTGTCATCCTGCTTAAGTCACACCTGGAGGCCAAGAGACCAGAGGCCCTGTAGGGACCTGCTTGATCATAGCTTCAGGCTGGGAACTGGACACACTCGCCGCCAGCAGAGTTTAACAAGCAGATCAGAGGCAGTGTACCAGGGGCCACCAAAGCACAGCGAGCTGAGCCACAAGCTCAGAACATAGCAATCACTGGCTTTGGTGAGCCTAAGCCCACTGGCCACAGAGGCTGGAGCTCAGTGCCCTGCAGTATCAAAGGCTCACAATCAGCAGAGCAGCAGTGGTGGCTTATCGGGCATTAAATCCGAACCAGCAGGCTGCAGGCTCTGAACAGAATATCACAGTCTCTAGCCCAGGGGAGTTTGGGCCTGGAGAGCACAGCAGCTGTCGGCACATCAGACTCCTCTTTGCCTGGACTAAGAACTATATCTAGCTAAAGAGGTCTGAGGGACAAACTCAAGAGATTGGTTATATGAGTCAGATTGGGTAGAGTCAAATATACACCCACCAGCATAGACCTTATTATATAGGGATAACAAATAGACATAGGTCTTATACACAAAAAGGAAGAAGATGCTGAGACAACAGAAACACAAAATTGAGACCACCGAAAATACGAGAATGAGGAATAGCGAGGAAACAAGAAACTCTCACAGTGCACCAACAAGGGAGATTACTGATACTGATCTGCAGGATATACAAGATGGGAGAATTCCGAATTCTGATCTTCAGAATGATGAACGGCCTCAAAGAAAGCATACAGGACATGGAGGAAAATGAGGCTCTAAGAAAGAACAAGAAAGAAATTTTGAACAAAATGAAGGAGTAAATAAATGAATTGAGGACTGCAATAGCAACCAACTCTGGCAGGCTCGACCATATGTAAAACAGGGCATCACTCCTGGAAGACAGTTAATTCAAAACTGAAAACACAGTCAATCATATATAGAGAATATTACAACAACACACCCTAATCTAAGGATAAAAGGCATTGAAGAAGGTTTAGACGCACAGACTAAGGGTATCAGAAACCTCGTCAGAGAAATAATTTCAGAGAATTTTCCGAACAGAAAATGACTTGGACATTCACATACAGGAGACATACAGAACACCCTTAAGAAAAGACCAAAGAAGGACCTCCATATGCCACATAATAATCAAAATGACTAACATAGAGGCCAAGGAAAGACTCTTAAAGCAGCAAAAACAAAAGAACAGGTGACATACAGGGGCAAAACAATAAAAATCACTCTAGACTTATCAACCCAGTCAGGAATACCAGGAGGAATTAGTATAAAATACTCCGGACCCTGGAAAAAACTTCCAAACAAAACTGATATATCCAGCAAAGATATTTTTCAAAATAGATGGAGAAATAAAAATGTTCCAAGACAAGCAAAAAGTTAAAGAATTCATGATGACCAAGCCAGCACTAAAGAAAATCCTAAAGGAAATAAAACACAAAGAAGAAAAACCAAGCAAATTCCAGAACCAGAGAAGAGGTGAATGCCACAAGGTGGGCAACTAAGCAAGGAGATACAACACTACATCAAACAGAAAATAAAACTCAAAATAAAAGGAAACAAAAATCATATTTCAATAATTGCACTGAATGTCAAAGGACTTAACTCCCTAATTAAAAGACATAGACTGGCAAAGTGGATTAAAAAACATAACCCAACTATATGCTGCTTATAAGAAACTCACTTTCTAGCCAAAGATATACATATGCTAAAGGTGAAAGGATGGAAAAAGATATACCATGCAAACAGAGATCGAAAACAATCAGGGGTAGCAACACTTATATCTGATAAAACAGACTCTAAGCTAAAACCATCAGAAGAGACAAAGTGGGACACTTCTTACTAAGAAAAGGAATAGTCTAACAAGAAGATAAAATGATAGTAAACATTTATGCCCCGAATGTGGGTGTACACACATTCATAAAACAAAGTCTTCGGGACATCAGGTCTCAAATAGACCCAAATACAATAATATTGGGAGACTTCAACACACCACTCATGCCACTAGATTGATCCTCCAGACAAAAGATGAATAAAGACACTTAAAACCTAAAGAAAACTACAGACCAAATTGATCTAATAGACATATACAGAATATTTCAACCAGCAACAGCTGAATACACATTCTCCTCAGCTGCTCACGGAACCTTCTCCAAAATATACCACATCCTGGGCCATAAAGCAAGCACCAGCAAATTCAAAAGATGTAATATAGTCCCCTGCATCTTCTCGGACCACAACAGAATGAAAGTAGAAATTAACAACAGGAAGACCAAAAGTAAACACATAAGTACCTGGAGACTGAATGATACACTCTTGAATGAGGACTGATAAGAAATAAGGGGAGAAATAAAAAAATTCCTGGAATTAAATGAAAATAGAGACATGACATACCAAAATCTATGGGACACTTTGAAGGCGGTATTTATAAGAGGAAAATTTATAGCACTGAGTGCCCACATAAGAAAAACAGAAAGTCACCAAATAAACAACCTAATGACACACCTCAAGGACCTAGAAAAACAGGAAGAGTCAAAGCCCAAAGCCAGTAGAAGGCAGGAGATAACTAAAATCAGAGCAGAAATTAATGAAATAGAGAATAAAAAAATACAAAGGATCAACAAAACAAGAATCTGGTTCTTTGAAAAGATTAACAAGATTGACAAACCACTAGCTAACTTAACCAAAAGAAGGACAGAACTAACCCAAATTACTAAAATCAGAAATGAAAAAGGAGACATCACCACAGATAGTGGAGAAATTCAGAGGATCATCAGAAACTATTTTGAAAACCTATATTCCAATAAAATGGACAATATGGAAGAAATCAACAGATTTCTGGACACATACAACCAGATTTCTGGACACATATGAACCAAGAGGATATAGAAAACCTGAAACAACCAAGAGTAAGCAGAGAGATAGAAACAACAATAAAAAGTCTGCCATCAAAGAAAAGCCCAGATCCAGACGGTTATCCAGCTGAATTCTACAAAACCTTTACAGAAGAAGTACACCCAATACTTCACAAGTTATTCTGTGAAATCAGAAGAAATAGAATTCTTCCAAATTCCTTCTACGAGGCCAGCATCACATTAATACCAAAGCCAAATAAAGATACCTCAAGAAAAGAAAACTACAGACCAATACCATTGATGAACATAGATGCAAAAATTCTAAACAAAATACTAGCCACACACATTCAAAATCATATCAACAAAATTGTACACCATGACCAAGTTGGTTTCATCCCAGGAAAGCAAGCTGGTTCAATATACGCAAATCAATACATGTCATTCCCCACATAAATCAAACTAAAAATAAGAATCACATGATCAACTCAATAGATGCTGAAAAAGCATTTGACAAAATCCAACACCCATTCATGTTAAAAACTCTACAGAAAATCAGAATAGAAGGAATGTACCTCAACATCATTAAGTCAATATATAATAAACCCAAAGCCAACATCATATTGAATGGGGAAAAACTCCAGGAATTCTCTTTAAAATCAGGAACAAGATAAGGATGTCCACTATCACCACTCCTTTTCAATATAGTCCTTGAGACTCTTGCCAGAGCAGTAAGACAAGAGAGAATATCAAAGGAATTCAAATAGGAAAAGAAGAATTAAAATTATCTCTACTTGCAAATAATATGATCCTATATCTAGAAGACCCAACCAAAAGTCTACTAGAGCTGATTAACAAATTCAGCAAAGTAGTGGGATAAAAAATCAGCCTAAAAAAATCAGTAGCTTTCTTATATGCCAACCGTGAACCCACTGAGAAAGAAATCCAGAAAACAATTCCATCCACAATAACCTCAAAACCAATCAAATACCTAGGAATAAACCTAACCACAGAGGTAAAAGACCTCTACAATGAAAATTATAAAACACTGAAGAAATAAATTGAAGACGATCTTAGAAGATGTAATGATCTCCCCTGCTCTTGGATAGGCAGAATAAATATTATGAAAATGGACATTCTACCTAAAGTGATCTACAGAGTCAATGCAATCCCCATCAAAATATCAATATCATTCTTCACAGACCTAGAAAAATCAACCTTTAATTTCTTATAGAAAAACAAAAGACCCAGAATAGCCAGAGCAATTCTCAGCAATAAGAACCATGCAGGAGGCATCACAATTCCTTGTTTCAAATTATACTACAGAGCTATAGTAATAAAATCAGCATGGTATTGACACACACACAAGAAAAAACACATAGACCAATGGAACAGAAGAGAAGATACAGAAACAAATCCACAAACTTATAGCCAAGTGATTTTCAACAAAAGTGCCAGACACATATGTTGGAGAAAAGACAGTCTTTTCAACAATTGGTGTTGGGAAAACTGGTTATCTATCTATAGAAAAATGGAACTAAATCCTTACCTCTCAACCTTCACAAGAATCAACTCGAGATGGATCAAAGACCTGGAAGTTAGACCAGAGACTGTGAAATTACTAGAGGAGGGCCGGGCGTGGTGGCGCACACTTGTAATCCCCGTACTTTGGGAGGCAGACACCGGAGGATCCGGGTTCGCGGCCAGCCTCAGCTCTCTCTCTCTCTCTCTCTCTCTCTCTCTCCC